>CAUYRH010020635.1:0-16941 GCA_963574655.1 Perodicticus potto | reverse complement strand
GCACGAGGAGCAGACAGCAAGGCGCCAGTGTTTTCCGCACTGGTGGTTGGTTCTTTTTCAAGCCGGTTTCTTCGTCCATCACAGCATCAGCACCGCCAGGGCCAAGGCAGTGGTTGTAGAGCTTTCCTGTCCTGCATCACTGGTATAGTTCTAAGTTTGAGTACTTTATAGAGAACTTTATTTCTTGCAATTCTAAGCACAATCCCACAATGAAATAATTTCCTTTCTTATATCATTTTCAACTAATTGAGCATCTCTATCTATTTTATTTAACTTGTTTACTTTCGAACACATCAGCTCTTCTCATGAAATCTTTGTTAAATATACAAAAAATAATTTCATTGGGCATTTTCTTATGTTATCGCTACAAAAACATAACAAAGGAATGATAAGGAATTAAAGTAATGATACACACTATGCCATTAAGATGACATTCCAGTCCCCAGCCCCTCTAGTGACTGTCTCAGTTTAGGAGTTTATTTCAGGGTAATGAGAGGTAGTGTGGAGGACATAATTTTAGTGTAATTATCCAAAAAGCATTTCTTTCTCTACTTAAATGCTGATAGATTTTCCTAGCAGTGGATTTGAGGTCATACTCTCTGGAAGGAATCATCAGAGGATTGCAATTTTATTCTCTCAAATGAATTCTAACTTGCATGCTTCACTAGCATTCAGATTGTTGGTAGAATTGATGCTGAAGAAGTAGGCAAATATATGGGGTACTGTGGAAGTCCACATGCTCTGACTTGTAGCATTTTCAAGGGCAAGTTGTACTTCAGCAAAAAAGGTTTTTAAGTACTTGTTTGCAAAATCAAATTGGTAGATCAGGTCAAAACACTATTTCTTACTGTGAGTATACAAAGACTTTAGCATAAATGAATTTAAAGAGGATTGTAAGTATATTTAAAAATCCACATCTCTGAAGAAAATATGGTGATACAAAATGGGAAGAAAATACAGAGAGACCAATAGTGGTTAAAATATCAGTAGTATCAGTAGCCAAATACTTCATAGAGTTTATCCCATGCCACATTGCTCTATCATTTTGTGTTTTATTTAGATTTTAAGTATGTTGGTGAACATTTAAGTGTGCTTCATATCTTGTCAAATGCTCTATTGGCCATCAGATGTGAAATATTTTTAGACAGGGTTACTTACTTCTAGTATTACTTTTAGGAATTTGATGCTGCATGTAGCCACATATACGTGTTTACATACATGCATCATGTTAAGAGATCTGTCCCCTGGCACCAAATATAAATCTTATAAAAATAAAAGTGTTAAAAAGTATTATTATCACTAATTATATCTATCTATAAACATCAAAATTATTTATAAAACATCAACAAAATGTGCTTTATTTTATTTGCTTAGTTGTATCATCAGCTCTCATTAGTGAAAAGAAAAGGAACTTTTTTTCTGTCAAATCAAAACCCCAACTAAATCGGCACACGTGTTTAACTGGACTGCCCTGTTTTTTGACTTTGGTGTAAAACTATGACCCATGTGACTCGAAAACAAGAAAATAAAAGAAAAAAAATAAAAAAAGTCATATGGAATAAGAAAAATGTACAAGCAAATATATTCTGCTGTGCTGGATGACAGAGTGAAATAAACTGACCCTGTCTGTGTAGCCTGTGTGAGTCAGAAGAAATTGAATAGAGTTGGGATTAAAAAAAAAAAAAAAGCATCTATTATTCAATTTGCCAATAATTCTTCAGAAATGAATGTGGCATTTACTGTTATCCAGGTCACATTTATTCTCAGGAGCATTACAATAACCAGTTCGGTTTTTGGTTGTAAAGACAGCATTTCATTAGTCAGAGCATCCCACAATAGCCGGGGTGTTTTTACTCTAGATTTGAGGTGGTGGAGGACACGGCATGAAAACAGATACACTGAAAACAAACACTGTTTGCAGTTCTAGCAATACGCTGCTTTAATAGCAATAACAGTAACAAAAAGAAGAAATACATGTATTTTATTGATTATAAATGTCGCTGTATTCATAGTGTACAATTGTATATTGTGCATGAATTTTAAAAGGAACTCAAATTTATCAGTCTCAAAAAATGTCCCCAGTAGGTTGTCATAGCTAATTTTCTTATACATAAAGTTCAAGATATTTTTTTCTTTTAGTATAAGAGCACCCGTTTCTGATCTCTTATATTCTGTAGATACAAACATCACAATTTTTTTTTTCCACTTATTTGGGCAAAGCATGAAAGACAAAAGAAGTAAGGTTTTATATATCTTTTGTCCAAAGAAGGAAAATATAAAGTGTATTATCTACAAAAAGCATGACAAATTTAGAGAGAGTCAATTTATTTGAAATAAACACATATACATTTGCTCTAATTCATGGAAAATATTGTTACCTTTACCGACACTTTGCACATTGAAGCTGATTTTATAGTGATTGCCTAAATAAAAGGTAATGTTTTAATTTCTTTTCTTTTTTCTTTTTTTTTCTTTTTTTACAGTTTTGGCCAGGGCTGGGTTTAGAACCCGCCACTCCCGGCATATGAGGCTGGCACCCTACTCCTTGAGCCACAGGCACCACCCAATATTTTAATTTCTAATTGTAGCACTGTTTATAATAAAAGTAGTGTGTATATACCATTTTACACTATATATATATCTCAACGTAGTGTTGTATATGTTAACATAAACAGAATGTATATTTTAATTGAAAATTAAAAAAATAATTAAAATTTAAAAAATGGACTCATAATCTTAAAAAGAAAACAAAATATGTGTCAAGAAGGGAGTTTAGAGAATTCCAAGCATGAAGATTAAGGGAAGTGCTAGGGTGCCTTTACTTAGAAGACACGGTGAGCGTGCAATCAAAACTGGATGACAGGGGCAATGTCACGTGATGTGTTCAGTCCATACTGAATAAGGTTTCAGAGTTACAGTAGGTGATTGGGGAAAATCAGTGAAAGATACTCGTTAAAAAAAAGAAAAAGCAGATAGGCACTCCAGGGAAATCACAAAGCCAAACAAGTTCGCCTATATGTGCAGAATTTAGTCTCATTTCTTCTGTCTGTATCTTTGTATTTATTTTTTTGAGAAACAAAAAATAATTTTATTTAAATTAGTGAAATTAAGAAAAATGTTGAGTTTGGGGGATAGATTGACTTTTTTAGTAAAAGGTGGAAGATTTATATAATATGAAAAGAGAACAATATGATTTTTTTTAAATGGCAGAATATTATGAGAGTACAAATGTTTTGATTACATGACTTGCTTTTGTACAGTTTGACCATTACCTGAACAGTGTGCATTGTATCCTGTAGGTATAAATTTACCCCTCTCTTCCTGCCCCTTGCCACCTGCTTGCTTTCCATTGAGTTTTACTACCAACTGTGTACATGGGTGCTGATCAGTTAGTTCCAATTTAATAGTGAGTGCCTGTAATATTTGTTTTTCCATTCTTGCAATACTTCACTTACAAGAATATCTCTAGATCCATCCAGTTTGTTACAAAAGGCGTTATTTCATCATTATTTGTTATGGTTGAGTAGCACTGCATATATACATATGCCACATTTTATTGATCCTTTCATGCACTTGGGTTGCTTCCACATCTTTGTGATCATAAATTGTGCTGCAGTGAACATTCAAGTGCATCTATCTTTTTTATAAAATGCTTTTTTTCCCTTCGTGTAAACACCCAATGGTGGGACTGCTGAAACAAATGGTAGGTCAACTTTTAGTTCTTTGGAGTCTTTCCCTACATCTTTTCATAGAGGTTAAACCAGTTTGTAGTCCCACCAATAGTGTATAATAGTTCCTGTCTCTTCACAGCCACACCAGGAACTGCTGCTTTGGAATTTTTTAATAAAAGTCGTTCACTAGAGTTAGGTGATACCTCATTGTGGTTTTGATTCTAATTAGAGAGGTTGAGCATTTTAAAAATATGCTCATTAGCCATTAGTCTACCTTCTAAACTAGTATTTATTTATTTTATTGTTGAGAATTCATTGAGGGTACAAAGAACCAGGTTATATTGATTGCATTTGTTAGGTAAAGTCCCTCTTATAATTGTGTCCTGCCCGCAAAAGGACTAATCTTTATTTTTAAAATATCTGTTCTTAGGTTTTTTTTTTTGCCATGATTATCATTTTAAATTTAAAGTATAATAAATATATTATTTGTTTTATAACATAGTTTAATATTTTTTGAAATATTCTTCATTATCAATATATCTAGTTTGGAAAATATTCTGTTGGTAACATATGCACATAATTTTGTTAAATTTATTGATTGATGTATAACTGACATCAAAATATTCAACTTTTGGGGGTGGCTCATGTGGCTCCAGGAGTAGGGCGCTGGCTCCATATACCAAAGGTGGCAGATTCAAACCCGACTCTGGCAAAAAGAAAACTGAAAAAAAAAAAAACAACAGATTCAACTTTTTATGTGTTTTTATATATGCTCACGCTTATGACAGTATGTTGATTATCAACATAAATTTCAAATGAACCAATCAAATATGCTTTATATATTTAACTTAGATTGCATATGTGCATGTTTACATTTTGCCTGTTTTGTCTTTCAATGATAATAGTAATAGAAGAAAGAGTAATATTCATTTTAAGCATAGTAAAAAAAATAATGTTAGAAATATTATAAGCTCATTTAATCCTTAAAACAATAAGCACTATTATTATGGCCATTTATCAGATGAAGAAACAGAGCCACATAAAGTTTCAGTAACTTTATGAAAACAGTTCGTATAAGCATCAGGCAAAAATCCTAACTCAAGTGATCTGATTCTGCAGTTCATGCCCTTAGGCAAATTATCTTTTTGTTTGTTTGTTTGTTTTAGGTTTCATCCTGAAACATATAGTTTAGCTCTCTGGAGTAGCCAACTTATTTGTACTTATATAAAACACAGTATTCACTTTCACTGTATTTAAGAAAAATGAAAAATTATAGTGCATTACTCTAAAAATAGTGGCATTAGGATTCATTTATATTAACATCTGTCTGTCTTTTATCTGGAATATAATGTTTTAAAATGTATTTTTTTCTTCAACATACAAATAACCATCAATATTTAATGTGAAGAAGGCTTGTATGCCGTAGACATAAAGTTTGTGTTTCTATATAAAAGACAGCTCTCGTGTGATACGTCACATACAGTGTGTCCTCACTGAATAGCATTGATAGGTTTGTGGAAGCTGTGACCTTAAGCAAAACGATGTATACAAACACAACTAATTTTATCATGGACTGAATGATATAAACAAGAGTTAACTTCCTAAAGCATATTTATAATCACAAAAACAACTTCAGGCATCTAAATATATACCAAAACACTTCTACTATTAAACACTGAAATAATTGTGAACTATACACACTTTAGAAAGGTTAATAAAAATAAGATAATTATTTACCCAATTACTCTAGTTCAAGGTTGTTGCTTGCTGGAGCCTATCCTAATGGCTCAGGGAGCAAGACAGAAAGTACTGTAATGGGCACATCTCTGAGATGTAGTAGGAAACTGGACCACCTGCAGAAAACGAATGCAGACACAGGGAAAATGTGTGAACATCACACAAACAGTAGTCCTGAGGGATTAATTTTAATTTATTTTTTCTCAACATTATAAGAAAATAACTTTGAACAAAATGATATACTTCAAGGACCTGCTATATAGTCACCCATTCAAAATATACAATTCTATGATTTTGCATATATTCACACATATGTGTAATATCAACACAATTTGGAGCATTTTCACTGGCTCATAAGGAGACCCTATGCATATTAGCAGGAATATTTTACTTCTTTGAACCCACCCGGCTCTAAGAAACCACCACTATATTTTCCTTCTCTACAAATCTGCCTATTTTGGCCATTAAATATAATTATATATAAATTCAATTATGCAATAGCCTTTTATGACTGATTTCTTTCTTTTATTTTAGCATAGTGTTTTCAAGGTTCATCCAGGTATTAGGGTGCATTACACTTTATTCCTTTTAATTGCTGAATAATATTCCATTGCAGAATACTTCATATATTACCTGATCATTGAATATGAAATGTCTAATTTTGAAAGAGAAGTTTAGTTTATTTTATCTCAAACAAGAGGCTGTACTATTAATCAAAGTATGTGCCTAAACTATTGACACAGTTTTGCCATCTTAAGTGTAGCTTGTTTGTGCTGTCAGCAAAGAAGCCTGGAGAGTGAGTGGCAAGGAGTTGCAAAAAGCTTTTCCCACTGCTAGTAGAGAAATAAATATTTTTCCTTGCAAGAAGTGGTCCAAAACCTGGAAAAAGTGGTATTCATTTGGTACAAGGTCTGTTGAATGTAGTACATGACAGAGAGTTACCAAGTCCAGCTGCTGTAGTTGGAGCAGCATTGTTTGTGTGACAGCATTGTCTTGCAAGAGGATTGCCCTGTCTCTATTGAACAAGCTCAGCTGCTTCATGACAAGCATCCTCACCATACCATCCAACTGGTTGCAGTAGACATCTGCTGTTATCAAATGACAAGGCTTCATGAAGCTGTAGTGGATAATACCAGCGTTGGACCAGCAGACACCATTTGATTTTCTTTGATTAATATTTATTTTTGGACTGTGTGTCGACACTTCATTTTTTACCCAAACATTCTACCAAATGCTTGTAATTGTCAAAAAGAATCTATTTTTCATCACACATAACAATATGGTGTAGAAATCATTTGCCTTTGTGTCATGACAGCAAAGAAAAGCAAGTTTCCAGAGGATTTCTCCTCTGACGCTTGTTTAATTCATGCATTACCCATCCATCCAATTCCTTTACCTTGCCAATTTGTCTCAACTGGTCCAATATTATTAGAACAGTAATGACAAACCCTGCTGCTAATTTGCTCATATATTGAGAGATGGATTCTCTTCCAGTATAAATTTAATCTGATCATTATCCATGTTGCTATCAAGTCACTCCCATGGCTCATTGATGAGATTAAAATCAAGACAACAGAAATTTTCAGACCATAGACATACTATGCATTTATTAACCACATATTTCCAAAATAGTTGGTTGATATTTCTAACTACCTGGGCTGCATTGATTCCACAATGAAACTCATATTCAAAATTACCATGAATTTTTGACTTGCCCATCATTTCACAAAAATTGCCCCCTAAAAATAATGGAAAGGTAATCACAAGTCAAAAGATATTTTTAAAAGAATGAGGATGGACCTTCACAATTAAAAAAAAATGAAGTGAGAGATAGAAACATTTATTATTTAAAGAAATCAAACATTTCTTATTTAATAACCTAATATTTATATATTTGTCATTTGAACATTTGAGTTATTACCATTTTTCCTATTATAAATATTGTTATAATGAATGTCCATGTACAAGTTTTTGTGTGGGTATATGAATTCTTTATTCTTGGGGTTGTATTAGGCCAAAAAGTAAAATTGCTGGATCATATAGTATTTCAATATTTAAATTTTTTTTATTAAGTCATATACACATAGATCATGAATACATTTAAGCACATGTGGGGTACAATGTGTTGATTTTTTTTTTATACCATCTGATGTGCTTGTATCAAACCAATCAACGTATCTTTTGCCTCATTTATTCATTTATTGTGTGAAGACATTTATGTTCTACACATGACAGATTTGACTTGTACCCTTGCAATATGCTCCATAGTGGTCGCATTGTTTATCCTCCCTCTGCCAAACCTCCTTCTCCTGCCCCTCCCACTCCATTTCTCACCTTCATCCTGGGCTATGGTTGTGTCCCATCTTTCATAAGGAAGCAAGTAAACATAAGTTGGTTTCATAGAAGTACTGAGCACATTGGATAATTTTTCCTCCATTCTTGAGATACTTTACTCAGGAGTATATGTTCTAAGTCCCTCCACGTAAACATAAAAGAGGTAAAGTCTTCATCTTTTTTTTTTCTTTTGAAGTTTTTGGCCTGGGCTCTGGTATATGGGGCCAGCACCCTACTCCGTTGAGCCACAGGTGCCACCCAGTCATCATCTTTTTTAAGGCTGCATAGTATTCCAGCAAACTCACACAAAGACATGGAAACTAAATAATCTTATGTTAAATGATAGCTGGGTCATAGATGAGATTAAGAAAGAAACTACCAATTTTTTAAAGCAAAATGATAATGAAGACATGAACTACCATAACCTCTGGGATACTGCAAAGGCAGTCATAAGAGAGAAATTTATAGCATACAAGCCTTCCTCAAGAAAACAGAAAGAGAGGAAATCAACAACTTAATGGGACAGCTCAAGCAACTGGAAAACGAAGAAGATTCCAACCCCAAACCCAGCAGAAGCAAAGAAATAGCCAAAATTAGAGCAGAATTAAATGAAATTTAAAATAAAAGAGCTACACTATAGATTAATGAATCAAAAAGTTGGTTTTTTGAAAAGGTCAATAAAATATGTAGACCTTTGGCTAACCTAACCACAAATAAAAGAATAAAATTCCTAATTTCATCAATCAGAAATGACAGAGATGAGATAACCACAGACTTCACAGAAATTCAAAAAATACCTAATGAATATTACAAATAAACTATTCTCAGAAATATGAAAATCTGAAGGAAATTGACCAATACTAGGAATCATGCCACCTTCCTAGACTTAGCCAGGAAGAAGTGGAAATGCTGAAGAGGCCTATATCAAGTGATGAAATAGCATCAACTATACAAAATCTTCCAAAAAAGAAAAGCCCAGGACCAGATGGCTTCACATCAGAATTCTACCAAACCTTTAAAGAGGAACCAATACCCATGTTACTTAACCTTTTCCAAAACATGGAAAAAGAAGGAATACTTTCCAACACATTCTATGAAGCAAACATTACCCTGATCCTCAAACCAGGAAAGACCCAACAAGTAAAGAAAGGTATAGACTAATATCTCTAATGAATATTGATGCAAAAATATTCAATAAGATACTAGCCAACAGAATCCACAAACACATCAAACAAATTATACACCACGACCAAGTGAGTTTTATCCCAGACTCTCAAGGCTGGTTTAATATATGTAAATCTATAAATATAATTCACCACATAAGCAAATTAGAAAACAAAGACCATATGATTCTCTCAATTGATGCAGAAAAAGCTTTTGATAATATCCAGCATCCTTTTATGATTAGAACACTTAAGAAAATAGGTATAGTAGGGACATTTCTTAAACCGATAAAGGCCATCTATAGCAAACCTACAGCCAATATTATATTGAATGAAGTAAAATTGAAAACATTTCCACTCAGATCAGGAACCAGGCAAGGTTGCCCACTATCTTCACTGCTTTTTAACATTGTAATGGAAGTCTTAGCCATTGCAATTAGGCAAGAGAAGGCAATCAAGGGTGTCCATATAGGGTCAGAGGAGTTCAAATTTTCACTGCTTGCAGATGATATGATCATATACCTGGAAAACCCCAGGGACTTAACCACAAAGCTCTTAGAAGTGATCAAGGAATACAGCAGCGTCTCAGGCTACAAAATTCAATACTCACAAATCAGTAGCATTCATATATAGAAACAATAGTCAAGCTGATAAAACAAGCCAAGAACTCTATTCTGTTCATAGTAGTATCAAAGAAGATGAAATATTTGGGAGTTTACCTAACAAAGGATGTGAAAGATTTCTATAAAGAAACTATGAAACTCTGAGAAAAGAAATAGCCGAAGATGTTAACAAATGGAAAGACGTACCATGCTAATGACTGGGAAGAATCAACGTTGTTAAAATGTCCATAGTACCCAAATCAATCTATAGATTTAATGCAATCCCCATTAAAGCACCTTTGTCATACTTTAAAGATCTGGAAAAACTAGTTATTCATTTTATATGGAAACAGAAAAAATCCTCAAATAGCCAAGACACTACTCAGAAATAAAAACAAATCATGTAGAATCACGCTACCAGACTTCAGACTGTACTATAAATCTATCGTGATCAAAACAGTATGGTATTGGCACAAAAATAGAGTGGCAGATGTGTGGAACAGAATTGAGAACCAAGAGATGAATCAAGACACTTATCAGCATTTGATCTTTGATAAGCCTATTAAAAACTTAAATTGGGGAAAGATTACCTATTTAACAAATGGTTCTGGGTGAATTGGCTGGCGACTTGTAGAAGACTGAAACTGGACCCACACCTTTCACCTCTAACAAAAATTGACTCTCACTAGATAAAAGGCTTAAACCTAAGAAAAATAACATACTATTGAAAAATACTATGAGAGTGGATATTAAGTGTTCTCAATATAAAAATAGAGGTATTGCAGATATGTCAATTAGCTAGATTTATTCATTTTACAATCCACATACATTTCAAAATATCAAGATAACTTAACAATAAAAAAAGCAAATGACTTAAACAAATATTTCTCCAAGAGAAACATATAAATGGCCAGGAAGTATATGAAAAGATGTTCAACAGCCTTGTCAGGAAGAGGCAAATAAAAGCTATAATGAGATATCACTTCAGATCTGTTAGTATGGCAGTTATCTTTCTCTCTCTCTCTCTCTCTCTCACACACAATCAAGTCAAAAATTATAAGTTTTGGCAAAAAAATGGAGAGATTGCAACTCTTATACCACTGTTGGTAGGAATGTAAAATGGTTCATCATGGTTCATCAACTATGGAAATAGTATGATATTCCTGAAGATATTAAACTTAGATCTGGCTTTTGATCCAGCAGTGCCATTTCTGGGTATATATTGAAGAAATTGAAATCAGAATTTTGTTGTGATATCTGTTCTCCATTGCCTATTGCAGGAAAAGACATATGTGATGTGTGTGTGTGTGATATGTGTATACATATATACACATATGTATATATATGTGTATATATATGTATACACATGTTACATATCTATAGTGGAATATTATTCAACTTTCAAAAATATGAAAATCTTGCCATTTGTAACCCACTGGATGAACATAGAGGACCTTATATTGAGTAACATGAACCAGTCACAGAAAGACAAAAACTACCTTATTCCACTCATATGAGCTATCTAAAATGGTCAGACTCATATAAGCTCAGGGGTCTGGGGATGGAAGAAATGGGGTTACTCAATGGGTATAAAGTTTCAGTTATGGTAGATTAATAAGTTCTAGAGATTTGCTATACAACTATTGCCAATGATATAGTATTAGGCACTTCATAATTTGTTAAGAGAGTAAATCTCAGATGAAGTGTTTTAATACAAACACATACACATACAAGAGCACAAGGAAATTTTGGGAGGTGGTAGATATGTCTGTTCTCTTGATTGTGGTGATGGTCTCATGGGTGTTTGCGTATATCTACACTCATCAAATTATAAAAATTGTATGCATTATTTAGATGAAAAGAAGTTCCATTAAGAAGATAGACTAAATAATGCTTCTGTGATTATTCCCCAGCTGTTTCTTTTTTTTCTTACCCCCTTGGGCTCAATTATTAAGACCATGAGATACAAAAAATGAGGTTATTTCTTTTTCATATGTGATTACAAGTTTGTCAGCACAAGTTTTCCTGAGACTGCTCATTTCCAACTAATGCTGATTCCCTTGGGTCCCCTGAATAGTGGTTAATATTTTGCTGTCTGTGATTCTGAAATAGATCTGGATCATAATTTAATTAAATTTTATGTCAAATCTATTCTGCCCTAAGGCCAACAATCTATTCTCTATTTCATTTCTCATCAGAAATTAGGTTTATCTAGATTATACAACATCGCCTATGAGGAGTTATTCAACAAGTTTAAGTACTTCATTAAGAAATCTAATAATAAAATCCATAAAGGCATTCAGTCATAAAATGTGAACAACATAGACATGCCATAAACTTGAATATAAGCCCCTTAGCAATATGAAACTTCCAGGAAAATATTAAAGTTCAAAGAATAAGTCCTCCTTGTAGTTAAATTTCAAAGGAATTCAAGTTTTAAATCAAGATATCCTGCCTTATTATGTTAAAAATGTAAGGAAATTGAAATCTGCACCAATGTCGTATTGTTTTTTGTCTTAGCTAAAGTGGTTGTACAAACTTAGGTATTGTTAGAACTCGGTCAGGAAGCCAAGTATGAGAGTTTTTCACTGGGATTAATGTACTGAAAATACTATAGAACTTTCAATCACCAACATTAAAAACAAGCTCCTTCTCACACCAGAGAACTAACATGTAGATAAAACTATTTTTTCACAATACATTTCTCAGTGATGCTCAAAATGATAGCAAACATTTAGTGATATTTGAGGGAGGAAGTGTCTGTGAGTTTTAAGTTTCAACCACATATTCATATCAATCAGTTAATGACAATTGCCTGGAATTAACAGTGTATGAAGTTGAATTCAACTATGAAACTATTAAAATTATAATGCTCAAAGTACCAATGATGTTTGTTATCTTTTATATTGTATCTTGCATCTCTTGTAATTCCAGAGTTAACTATGACTTGAGTATTACAATTTTAATATAGTTCTTTTTTCTTTTCTCAAAATGTATAAGCAATTTGGGAACCCTCTATTGTATTTGCCTGAAAATATATTTAAAACTTGGTCCAAGAAAACTCTCTCCCAGGTCTGGCTTTCAGATGGTATTCATATACCTTCAGGTTGTAAGTGGCATTTAAGAGAAATCTAAACTGAAGATAATATTTGTAAATCTGAAGCTTAACTTCTTATGACTGAAGAGAACCAGTAATTCGTTCTAGTGCCAGAAGCTAGAACCATTTCACTATCTGCATATTCTTCTCTCCTCACAGAAATGCCTATCCTCTCTTTAGATTTTCATATTTTTGCAGGTACATTTGCATGTCTATTGGCCGCTTGCAATTAACCATCATTTTCCACCTTTGCATGACCCCATAGACAAGCCATGTGTTCCTCAGGTTGTTCTCCTGGAAATGCCCTTATCTGTTTTAGCTTAATGGAATTTAAAGAAGTAGGTCTAAAGTCATCTACCTAAACCTCACAGTAATAATTTATCAACAGTGCTCTGTGATGCATGCAGAACTCATCAGTTTAGTTGTTTCAAAGATCAAGAAAGACTACATTATTCCAAAAAATAAAATCACTGCTTCACCTATGCCTACTTAGAAAAATGTGTGCCTGTTTAGAAAGATGATAGACCTTTGCATTCTGAAGCTACATCTCGGCTAAAAGCCCTCTAATTTGGTTCTTTGATGAAGTTTCTGATGTTTATTTGCTTGAGACTATAGCACTCAAATTATGTACAAATTTACCAAGACGGCCTGTGCAATCCTGCACTTCTGCAGAGGCATGAAATTTGCTATTTGCATTCAGTGTGATTCATCAGTGGATAATCTCACCACAAACTGGAGTCAATACACACGTGGCTTCCTTAGGTCAGATCAGGAGATAGTCCTCTAATTCCTGAAACAACCTGTCCAGCCAACTGTAAACCACTACAAATTGCCAAGTTCAAAATGCCTTGTTCACATATTAAAATTCAAGCAATATGTACCCTGCCTAATCATGAGATTTTTGTCGCGTTATTTTGATCTGAATTCCATGCCTTGCTTTATTCCTCTCTATTTATGACCATCATCCAATTATTTGAGGACTTCGTGGCAGCCCCCAAATAGTTTCATTTCTCCTCTCATAGAAATTAGAAAAAAGTACAAAAATACCAGAGGCTGATTCAAATATTGCTTTTATTGTTAACAATTTAAATGCATTCATTGTTTTGTAGAAGAGCTAAATTGGGCTGCTAATTGAACTCCAGACTGGGGAGGGTTTATCGATGCAAACACACAGGGGAAATCTGGTTTTAGGGACCCCTTTGGAATAGAAATACCTGTCCGCTGGAGGACAGGGCAAAGCTATCTTCCAATAGAGACAAGTTGAGTTGAAGTAGTTCAGTTTATCATCTTGACATTTTACAAAAAGGCAAATGACTCTACCAACTCTTAAGTAGAGTTCGTAAAGCTCTGTATTATACTGTATTGTATAATACAGTGGGTGGGGGGGTTAGGCTGCTGCTTATATTTGAGTAGAATGATGACAATCATATCCTCCTAAGAGTTTACAAACTAGTTTAGAATGTGCCGTAACTTCAGGTTTTGGATATTATTTAACGTAAAAATTAACTACTAATTATATAAAACAACTTTATTTTTTAGGAAATTATTTTAAAATAAGCCAAAGGCTAATTTAATTCAACTATGTTTGTAAGTCAATGCAAGTACTTGATAAAATTCAGGCTTATACTTTTATTTCTATATGTGAATCTTAAAATGGAAATACTGATCAGTTTATATCTACGGTATAGAGGAAGAGGGGTTTTTCTTTGGAAAAAAGTGATCATTGTTCACTATTTAAGTATAAACAACATGAAAACATAATTTTATGATTAATGGTTAACTCCCTTTGGCAGAAATGCTCAGGTGCTTATTTGTCTTTCAAAACCTAAATATTTTTTCTGTTGACATTTATACTATTTCAAAAATAAATAGAAAAATAAAATTTTCCTGATTTTGTTGCTATAACAGGTCATTTTGTTTTAAAGGTCTGGCTTAAGTATATGGTCAAGCGATATGTTAGGTCTACCTAAACAGCAGGAAAGCTTCAGTTAGATGGTTCGCCATTGGCATGAAAGAGAACTTTCAAAACCACCCAACCTAGTCATCTTAATTGGCATGTGAGTGAGCCCCAGAGTAAACTATGTGGCAATAATAAGATAATGTTCTCTTCTGCTACCTTCTGCCTCAGTACCCTTTATCTGTACCAAATTGCCTCTCATTTTTTGTTCTACTCTGTCACATTTAGGATAATTTCAATGAGCTCTGGAAAAATCACATTAAATGATTCATTTGTACATACTGATATTTTGAAATAAACTCAGCCTAGGGATAATTCTTGCATTCTTATGAGTATTAGAAATTTGTCTGGCGGCAAACTCAATCCTACTGTTTAGTTACAGAAAATGCATTGAACCCTGTTATCACTAAGTCATGTAGCTCAGGAAATCGCGATAGTCTGAGTCAATCAGGAACTGAGCATTAACTCTACTGGCTTCCATATAGACATAGTGATGGCTGCAGAGAAAGAAAAAGACTGAAATTAATTCAAGTGTGTGTGCGTAAGACTTTAAGAAACAAGGTGCTATGCTGATAGAATTATTCTTATGCATTTAAGATTTTATAAAAGATTGAAAGTTAAGGATGTGATAAAAAGCAAAATAAACAGGACAAATCTGAAAGTATCATACAAAAATGGAGAATTCTAGCATTATAACTCTGGTAAGCATGAGGGACCAAGGTTCTCCCTCTGTTTTCTAATTTTTTTCTATATTCAGAATTAGAGGTTGATAACTCTCTACTTTAATCCTTTTAAAATTATAATATTATGTAGGAAACCTCATATTTAAGGCACATTTTTGTTAAAGATTGCCACAGTGGAATATGACTTCCTCCCGTTTGGAGGAACACATCACAACTACAGGGACCGAAATGGACAAACGTGGTAATAACATGTAGCTCTTGCTTTCTTTATTAATTTATTCAGATAACATAAGTATTTATTGAGTAACACGTCAATCAGTATATCCTGAAGAGAGATAAGAAGAAATTTAGGTATTTCATATTAAAATAATTTTATAACAGAATTGTATAGTTGACACAAGAGCTGAAAAAAACACAAAAGATGGTGAAGCAGCATAAAGAACAGCAACAGGGGAGGTTGTATCGTTCAGATGAGGAGAGACACAGGGGAGAGGTAATGAGACCAGTCAGAAGTTGGTGTCATCTGTTGCCTGCTGTGCACTCCCAGGAAAGGGGCTGCCTAACTGACCAGGGGCTACAGCCACAGAGAGGCAGCCCTTGCAGAGTAATCAACTTGAGAAGTGCTAGAAGGTGCATACACTGGCATCTTTCCTTCTCCTTCACTCCCGTCTTCCAACAGGGCCTCCCTTTATGTGGTAGCCATTGAGCAAAGGAATTTAGGGAACAGTAAGGAATGAATTAGAATGCAAATCATACAAGCTGGCCCAAGTGCAAACTATAGCCCAGGCACCATTCTAGGTAGCAAAAAATGACTAATAAACACAACTGCCCCAAATTTGGGGCCTCAGAAGTTAACATGTAATATTTGATATGTACGATAATTCCCATTAACATAAATATACCAATATTCCTTAATTGAACCAACCTACTAAACCTCATAAAATTTCTATGCATGAGCTTCATTATTGCTCTCATTCAGATAAGAAACAGAAAGACAGGGAGGATGACTGACTTAGGTCTCAAGGCTGCGGTGCTGGAGCCCAGATTCCGACCAAGTGTTCAGGCCATCTTCTCTTGACTCCAACTCCATTCTTCTTTTGTGGGCCTTATACTTTCTATCTTTTCTTCATATCATAAGTCAAGATGATTACAATTAAAGTCTTAAAAGATTTTAATATTTGAAAGCATAGCATAAATTTGTTTACTCCTGCAAAAATATTTTTAAAAACATTACCTGCCTCTGGGAGATAATCTGCCTTCAGATAATTTAAACACAAGTGCATGGCCATATGCTATTAATGTTGCACAAAATCATACTAAATTTTATAGGAGGAAAAAGTAGAACTTCTAAGGAATGTTCCCATACCTCAACTTTTAGCATTTTTGGAGAGTAAGAACAGAAAATCAAAACCTGAAAACAATATTTTAATTAGATTGACATGAAGTATATTCAGTGAGTACTCCTGAATATAACATGAATTTACACTACTTCGCGATTTCCCCAAGGCCACCCAAAATCACCAAAAGGTACTAGAGGGATTTTATATATATATATATTTTTAAATACATGTATTTTATTATTCTTCATTACATTATTCCCCCCCCCAACCCGTCCGTGATAAGACAGAATTGATTTACAGAAAAGAATACAGAAAACACCAAAGCTCCTGGTAGTGGGAGAGATTTCAAGTAGGGAG
>CAUYRH010020634.1:0-60167 GCA_963574655.1 Perodicticus potto | reverse complement strand
CAGAAGTTCGGTGGACTTCTGATAACGTCTTATTTCACGGAGTGCCACAGTACCAGGCCTGTAGCGATGAGGTTTCTTCACCCCTCCAGTAGAGGGCGCACTCTTGCGAGCGGCTTTTGTAGCCAGTTGCTTCCTGGGTGCTTTACCACAGGTGGATTTACGGGCAGTCTGCTTTGTATGAGCCATGGTATAAAGACCTCCTTATTTACCCCACTTCTCCTTCGGCTGGAGCTCGGCGAGCGAGAGGCGGCGCTGGCGTTAGACAGCGACTGGGGCGCGGCCGGAAAATACATACTTTGGACTCACTCTCCCATCTCCCTTCTTTCTCTCCTTAAGGTTCCTCATTTGGGCTAAATCCAGTGTGAGCCAGTGAGCAAAAGAGCTTCTTTATAGAGTCCCTTCAGATTAGCTGCCTGAAGCGAAGAAGACACAGAGAATGGTAGAGAAAGAGTAGGGATGCAGTAGCAGATGGAAGCTGTCAAGAAGGGTGAAGAACCTGTGGCCTCAAGGCCACATGTGCCCCTCCATAGCCCCAAGTGAGGCTGCTTGACGAAATCTAAACCTCACAGAACAAATCCCCTTATTTTTATTGAAAGGATTTTTCCATAAAATTTGGAGCCAGTCAAAAGGCTGCACTCAAGAATTCAGAAGCTCACATGTGGCCTCAGGCCACAGTTTTCCTACTGGTCCAGATGCCATCACAAGCATCCTTATAACAGAGAGGGAGAAGTACATCTGCTTTTAGATCACAGAACAAAAGTGATGTGAAGAAAGAGGCAGAGACTGGTATTATGCAGCCACTAACCAATGCATGCTGGCAGCAACTAGAAGCTGGAGAAGGCAAAAAATAGACAGATTGCTCTCTAGGGACTGCAGAGGGAATGCAGTCCTGTCAACACCTTGATTTTGACCCAATAGTACTTATTTTGGGCTTCTGGCCTTTAGAACTGTGAGCAAATACATTTCATTTGTTTTAAATAAGTGGTTAAAAGTCAGTTTTAAACCATCCAGTTTGTAGTATTTCATTATGGCAGGAATAAGAAACTAAAACAGCAACCAAAGTCCCATTAGGTGTGATAATTGTCAACTGGGTGATTTCACTCCCATATGAAATCTAAAACATTAGCCACCAATAATGTTATTCATACGAAGCAGCAGGGGAATAGGGCATGGAGTTAAATATCATAAAACATAACCACTACATTTGTTCTTCCTTAGCTAGACCTAAGACTTGCGTTCAAGCACATCATGAGGGAAAGGTGGCAAAGCAATTCAGGCCAGTACAATGGACATCCAAGCCACCTGCTTCTGCAGTTTACTTACATCTTCTAAACTTGCGTGAGATCATTTATACCATTTCGATTTAAAATAGGGTGCTCAGTACACTTCCAGTTTTATAGTTTAATGGATTAGGTAACACTAATTAAAGACTAGAAATTGGGCTGCATACCACCTTGAGTATCTATGGTCAGGTGTTTATTTTCTGCTAGATTCAGCACTGAGTCAGTAGTCGTTTTCTTCTTTCACTGATCATTCTATTAGTGGAAGAAAGCATTTTACTCCAAAATTTTATGGGTTTCTTAATTTTTTTATATTTTTTATTAAATCATAGCTGTGTACATTAATGCAATCATTGGGCACAAAGTGCTGGTTTCATATACAATCTGAAATATTTTCATTAAACTGGTTAACATAGCCTTCATGGCATTTTCTTAGTTATTGTGTTAAGACATTTATATTCTGCATTTAGTAAGTTTCACCTATACCCTTCTGAGATGCACTATAGGTGTGATCCCACCAATTACCCTCCTTCCAACCATCCTCCCCCTTTCCCTCTCCTCCCTTCCCCCTTTCCCCATATTCTTGTACTATAATTGGATTATAGCCCTCATATGAAAGCTATAGTTTAGTTTCATAGTAGGGCTGAGTACATTGGATGCTTTTTCTTCCATTCTTCAGATACTTTGCTAAGAAGAATATGTTCCAGCTCCATCCATGTAAACATTAAAGAGGTAAAGTCTCCATCTTTCTTTAAGGCTGCATAATATTCCATGGTGTACATATACCACAATTTATTAATCCATTTGTGGGTCGATGGGCATTTGGGCTTCTTCGATGACTTAGCAATTATGAATTGTGCTTCAGTGAGCATTCTGATACAAATATCTTTGTTATAATGTGATTTTTGGTCTTCTAGATATATACCTAATAGAGGAATTATAGGATCAAATGGCAGGTCTATTTTTAGATCTTTAAGTAGTCTCTATACATCTTTCCAAAAAGAACATATTAGTTTGCATTCCCACCAGCCATGTAGAAATGTTCCCTTTTCTCCACATCCACGCCAACATCTCTGGTTTTGGGATTTTGTCATGTGGGCTAATCTTACTGGGGTTAGGTAATATCTCAAAGTAGTTTTGATTTGCATTTCTATGATGATTAAGGATGATGAGCATTTTTTTCATGTGTCTGTAGGCCGTGCACCTGTCTTCTTCAGAGAAGTTTCTCTTCAGGTCCCTTGCTCACCCTGAGATGGAATCACTTGTTCTTTTCTTACTAATACATTTGAGTTCTCTGTGAATTCTGGTTATTAAACCTTCGTCAGAGGCATAACCTGAAAATATCTTCTCCCATTCTGAGGGCTGTCTGCTTACTTTACTTACTGTGTTCTTTGCTGTGCAGAAGCTTTTTACTTTGATCAGGTCCCAGTAGTGTATTTCTGATGCTGCTTCAATTGCCCAGGGAGTCCTCCTCATAAAATATTCGCCCAGGCCGATTTCTTCAAGAGTTTTCCTTGCACTTTCTTCTAATATTTTTATAGTTTCATGTCTTAAATGTAAATCTTTAATCCAGTGAGAGTCTATCTTAGTTAATGGTGAAAGGTGTGGGTGTAGTTTCAGTCTTCTACAGGTTGCACAGGTTGCCTGTGAGTTCACCCAGCACCATTTATTAAATAGGGAATCTTTTCCCCGCTGAATGTTTTTAATTGGCTTGTCAAAGATAAGTAACGGTAGGTAGCTGGGTTCATCTTTTGGTTCTCTATTCTGTTCCATACATCTATCTCTCTGTTTTTGTGCCAGTACCAAGCTGTTTTGATCACTATCAATTTGTAGTATAGTCTGCGGTCTGGTAGCGTGATTCCTCCTACTTTGTTTTTATTTCTGAGTAATGTCTTGACTATTGGAGGTTTTTTCTGATTCTATATAAAATGATGTATTATTTTTTCAAGATCGTTAAAGTATGATAATGGAGCTTTAATAGGGATTGCATTAAAATTGTATATTGTTTTGGGTAGTATGGACATTTTAACAATGTTGATTCTTCCCAGCCATGAGCATGGTATGTTTTTCCATTTGTTAACATTTTCAGCTGTTTTTTTTTTTAAGTTTCATAATTCTCTTTATAGAAATCTTTCATGTCCTTTGTTAGGTAAACGACCAAATATTTCATCTTCTTTGGCACTACTGTGAACAGAATAGAGTCCTTGACAGTTTTTGTAGCTTGGTGTATATAAAGGCTACAGATTTATGAGTGTTGATTTTGTAACCTGAGTGCTGTATTCCTTGATGACTTCTAAGAGTTTTGTAGTAGAATCCCTGGTGTTTTCCAGGTATACAATCATATCATCTGTGAAGAGTGAAAGTTTGATCTCTTCTGGCCTGTGAAGAGTGAAAGTTTGATCTCTTCTGACCCTATGTGGATACCCTTGATTGCCTTTTCTTTCCTAATTGCAATGGCTAAAACTTCCATTACAATATTAAAGAGCAGTGAAGACAATGGGCAACCTTGTCTGGTTCCTGATCTCAGTGGAAATGATTTCAATTTAACTCCATTCAGTATGATATTGTCTGTGGGTTTGCTGTAATGGCCTTCATCAGTTTAAGAAATGTCCCTTCTATACCAATTTTCTTAAGTGCTCTGATCATGAAGGGATGCTGGATATTATCAAAAGCTTTTTCTGCATCAGTTGAGAGAATCATATGGTTTTTGTTTTTTAATTTGTTTATGTGCTGGATTATATTTATAGATTTATGTATATTGAACCAGCCTTGAAACCCTGGGATAAAACCCACTTGGTCATGGTGTATAATTTGTTTGATGTGTTGCTGGATTCTGTTTGTTAGGATCTTGTTGAATATTTTTGCATCACTATTCATTAGTGATATTGGTCTATAATTTTCTTTTCTTGTTGGCTCTTTTCCTGGTTTAGGGATCAAGCTGATGTTTGCTTCATAGAATGTGTTGGGTAGTATTCCTTCTTTTTCTATATTTTGGAAAAGGTAGTGTAATATAGGTACTAGTTCCTCTTTAAAGGTTTGGTAGAATTCTGACGTGAAGCCATCTTCCTGGGATTTTCTTTTTAGGAAGTATGTGTATAGTTGATGCTAATTCAGAACTTGATATAGGCCTGTTCAACATTTCCACTTCATTCTGGCTGAGTCTTGAAAGGTGGTGTGCTTCCAAGTATTGGTCAATTTCCTTCAGATTTTCGTTTTTCTGAGAATAAAGTTTCTTATAATATTCATTAAGGATTTTTTTGAATTTCTGAGGAGTCTGTTGTTATTTTGTCTTTATCATTTCTAATTGATGAAATTAGAGATTTTACTCTTTTTTTTCCTGGTTAGGTTAGCTAAAGGTTTATCTATTTTATTGACCTATACAAAAAACCAACTTTCTGATTTATTGATCTATTGTATAATTCTTTTGTTGTCAATTTCATTTTTATTCTGCTCTAATTTTGTTTATTTCTTTTCTCCTGCTGGGATTGGGATTGGAATTTTCTTCCTTTTCCAGTTGCTTGAGATGTCACATTAAGTTGTTAACTTCATCTCTTTCCATTCTCTTGAGGAAGGCTTGCAGTGCTATGAATTTCCCTCTTAGGACTGCCTTTGCAGTATCCCAGAGGTAATGATAATTCATGTCTTCATTGTCACTTTGTTCCAAAAGTTTGGTAATTGCTTTCTTAATCTCATCTATGACGCAGCTATCATTCAGCCTAAGGTTATTTAGCTTCCATGTTTTTGTATGAGTATGCAGATTCCTGTTGTTACTGAGTTCAACTTTTATTCCATGATGGTGTGAGAAGATGCAAGGAATAATTTCTATTCTTTTAAATTTGCTAAGGTAAGATTTGTGACCTAAGATGTGATTGATTTTGGAGTATGTTCTGTGGGCTGATGAGAAGACTGTGTATTCAGTTTTGTTAGGTTGAAATGTTCTGTAAAATCTGTTAAGTCCAAATGTTGAATGGTTAAGTTTAAATCTAAAATTTCTTTGCTTAGCTTCTTATTGGAGGATCTATCCAACACTGCTAAAGGAGTGTTAAAATCTCCAACTACTATGGAGCTGGAGGTAATCAAGTTACTCATGTCTGTTAAAGTTTTTCTTATAAATTGAGACGCGTTCTGGTTGGGTGCATAAATGTTAATAATTGAAATCTCATCATATTGAGTATTACCCTTAATAAATATGAAGTTTCCATCCTTATCCTTCCTTACTTTTGTTGGTTTAAAGCCTATTTTGCCTGTGAATAAGGTATTTGCAACACCTGCTTTTTTCTGCTTTCTATTTGCCTGGAATATGATGACCATCCCTTCACCCAGAGTCTATATTTATCTTTTAAGGTAAGATGAGGTTCTTGTATGCAGTAGCTATCTGGCCTGAGTTTTTGTATCCAGTCAGCCAACCTGTGCCTCTTTAGTGGACAATATAAGCCATTCACATTAATTAAGAATATTTATAAGCCTGGTGGAATTTTGGGTATTGAGTTGTTTGAAAGTCCAGGGGACTTTTTTAATCCTTTAGCCACTGTGGAAATTGGAATTTGATGAAAAGTTTCTGAGTGTGTTTACTTTGTGGTGGAGGATTGCGCTGGTTATTATGGAGGATAGGTCTGAGGATATCCTGGAGAGGTGGTTTAGTTATGGCAAATTTCTTCAACATGTGAATGTCATTAAAGTATTTAATTTCTCCATCATAAATGAAACTCAGTTTAGCTGGATACAGGATCCTGGGGTGAAAGTTATTTTGTTTTAGGAGATTAAAAGTCAATGACCACCCTCTTCAAGCTTGAAAGGTTTCAGCAGAGAGATCTGCAGTTAACCTAATATTTTCCCCCTTGTTGTTTATGGTTTTCTTGCGTCTGGCTGCTTTCAGAATTTTCCCCTTCATATTAACTTTAGTGAAGTTAATTATGATGTGCCTGGGGGATGTCTTATTTGGATTGAGCCGTGCTGGGGTTCTGAAACTGTCTGCTATCTGAATTTCAGAATCTCTTGGCATGTCTGGAAAGTTCTCTTTCATGATCTGGTGAAGAAGACCCTTTGTGCCTTGTGAAGCCACTTCATCACCTTCAGGGATCCCTATCAGGCGAATATTGCTTCTCTTTGAATTATCCCAGAGCTCTTTGAGAGAATGTTCTGTTTTTGCTCTCCATTTCTCTTCCTCTTTGAGAGTTTGGGAATGTTTGAAAGCTTTGTCTTCCATGTCAGAAATCCTTTTTTCTGCTTGCTCCATTCTCTTACTGAGGGATTCTATTGTATTTCTCAGATCTTTAAGGGCTGCAAATTCTTATCCCAATGTGTCAAAATCTTTGATGATTTTGTTTTTGAATTCCTTAAATTCTTTTTTTTTTTTCTTCAGTTTCTGGCCAGGGCTGGGTTTGAATCCATCACCTCTGGCATATGGAACCAGCGCCCTAATCCTTTGAGCCACAGGCGCTGCTCTGAATTCCTTAAATTCTTGAGACAACTTTTGAAATGCTCCTCTAATTTCTAATTACAATTTTCCTCTATTTTATTGATCTTATTTGCAATCCAAATTCTGAATTCGGACATCTCAGCCATCTGTTTATGAATGGGATCTTCAGTTGTGTGTGCCAAATTATTCCTTGGGGGGGTTGATCTACTCTGGTTATTCATGTTACTGGCACTCTTCTGCTGATTCCGCCCCATGATTATTTTGCACCATTTCACTAGATAAGCAGATAGGGAGAAGTTGGGTTGAGGGTTCCAGGAGTAGTGACGGGCCAGTCCTTTGGCCAAAAGCTGGCACTAGTGTCTGTACCTTTTCCCCTAGAGCTTTGCCAAGGACCCACACAGTGCTACAGCCGGATAAACTGGGGACCTTCTTGGTGTGGCGGGCTAAGTGCTTCTGTATTATTTTCAGCTGGTCTCTGTCTTACTCTAGTGAATTAATTACTCTGAGTTGAAGTGTGAACTGTGGAGATATACCAGCAATTAAGTCACCCCACCACCCACAGGTAACAATTGGAAAAGGAAAATCAAACCTTTCCACAACCACACACCCAGGGTACCACTTTGAATAGTCCTCAAATGGTTGGTCCAGTTCAAGAGATCCAAATCAATTGTCCCAGGCAGCACCGTTCTCAGGTGGGAGAGTTTGAAAGGTCTCCGGCAAGTAGATAGCGAGGGTCTGCTAACAGCTCGAGGATAACTTGCTCTGGTGCTCCATGAGGTCAGAAGGACCTACCCAGCAAATAAATTAGTCTGGGAAAGTTGATGTCTCCTTCCCCACCTTGCACCTCTGTCACACCCTATCACTGGTAACACCACAGGGCTTTGACCCAGATCCCTCCAATGAGCAGATGCTCCAGAGTTTTTGCACCTGCCTGAGTCACAGGGAGATCTATGTCTACTCAGCCAAGCTGCCACTGTCTGCCACTATCCGGAAGGGGGAGGTGAGGCCTGACAATGTAAGGTACTTAATGAGGGCTGGGGTGTTTCACTCAGTTCCAGCCCTGCCCCTGATTGATGTTGCTGACAGAATAGAACAACTTCACAGAATTTGTTTCTGTCCTAGGAATATAGACACTATTTGAGTAACTCTGCCCTGTCTGTGCCACTTGCCCAGTCTTGGCTGCAGTTCCTGAGACTCAGTGAAGCAGTCCTCTGGGTCAGCCCCGCCTTGGGAGTCTGCTGTCTCTGCGCATTAGTATTCTAGTCCCCGCACTCCACCCAGGCTGGTACTGCCTCAGGCATACACTTTACTCACAGAGCCTGCGTTTCTGACCCAGATCTGTTCTGCCAGTGGCTGCTACCAGAGAAGACGCCTGGCTTCCTCTCGTTGCCCAGAGAGACTGGGAGTGTCCTTTCAAAATATCCCCAGTGGTGTAAGCTCTATTGTTCCTGCTGCGGGTGCTGTTCTGTGCTTCAAGGACACTGCTGCTCCTGTGTGGTTCCCTCTCAGCCTCTCTCCCATGGTGGAGAATCAGCACAGATCAGCAATAACCCATGCCCTATCCACACCCCTCAAGAAAATGCCCCAGAGTCTGGACTCCATGGGACACAGGCTTCCAGACCTCAGGATGAGAGTGGAGGGGAGTGCTGGGAGTTCAAAATTGCAGGTAGAGAATATATAAGGTTTTATACAGTTTTATGCCTAGGAGAAGAGTGCCATGGCACCCTAGTAGGGGAAGGAGGTCCGGTTTTTAGAGGGTCTCTCCTGTGGGATAAAATGGGAGGATATTTCACCTCCACTCACTTGTTTGTATGGAGTATATTGCTAGCCGTTCTTGTGGGGGAGGGGACTCCCATCTGCTTGGCAATGGTTTTCATACCTTTATACTTGGGGTTGCAGCTCGTCTCAGCAGGGTTGATGTGCATTCTCAACCTTCTCTCTTGGCTCAGATCCACACCTTCAGCTTTCTTGCTAAACTTTTGTCCTTTAACTCTCCTTCTGGCTGGGAACCTCTGTGGAAAGCTGGCTCCAGTTGGCAATCTTGCCTCTGCCCCCACTGTTAATTTTTTTTTTTTTTAATTTCCAGAGGCTTCAAATGTAGGACTTGTTAATCAGTTCATGTAGTTTAGCCTCCTGGGAACAGAGCAAAGTAGAGAACAGAGTGGATGTATGACTCTTCCATGGATGCCTCTAATACCATTGGGTTTGCCAGGTCATAAGCCTGAGATGTAGAGACTTTTCTGGCTCTAGGACCCACTCAAATCTTGCAACCTTAAGGTTATCCACTAAATTCATGAGGATATCATGCCTAAATATGATATATGTTTCCTCTAAGATCCAAATATACACACCTTCAGCCTAGTTCACAGCACACTCAAACTCCTGGGTTTAAGAAATACTCCAGTCTCAGCCTCTGGGGTAATGGGGACTACTGGAGCCCACCACAAAACCCAGCTAATTTCTTTTCTTATTTTTTGGTAAAGATAGGGTGTTGGTCTTGCTCAAGCTGGTCTTAAACTCCTGAGCTCAACCAATCCTCTTCCTTGGGAGGATCAATAGTCCAAGACCTAGACTATTATACCCTTAACAACTTCATCAAAGTTCCACATTTTCATTGACACATATATTGCTTATGTTTAAGATGCTTTCTTTTTCTAATTTAATAAGCCAAATGATCATGTTTTATAAAATATCAAGTCAATCAAGTTCTCTCTATCCTGTAATAAGACCAAGAGGAGATGAACTGACATGGATAAGGCCAAGAGAGTAAAGACATATTGACATCCCTGCTAAGTAAAGGAAATAGTTTCTGTTTATTATTACAGAAAGAGAACAAGCATTTGTTAGGTCACAGTTGTCAGACCCCTTATTGATTTCCTCATGTAAAGATACTACATTGGAAGTGCCAGATGTGATTGGCTCTATTACTTGTTTAAGCTTCTAATAATATATTTTCATTATCAAAGACGCATCTGACCTTTGCATAGGGTATCAAACAAGTGAGTTAAATGGGCATATTCTCCACCTCTATAATTATTCAAGTGCTTGGGATAGCACATCCTCCTGGGCTGAGATATTGCTTTTATTAATAGTTTATTATCTTAATAAAGGAGGGAAGTCCAAAGGCCTTGTATTTGGCCTTTATTCTGCAATAGAAATCACTTCATATTATGGAATTCTCAGTTGCTAAGTTTTATTATTCTTACTATGTATTCTTGGCCTGCAGAAAAAAATATGGATCTGAAGTTCTACTAGATACATTCTGAAATGGACCTGGGCTAAGAATTTATTAACCTATCTCCATAAATCC
The DNA here is from genome assembly GCA_963574655.1 of Perodicticus potto. Classification (NCBI taxonomy): domain Eukaryota; kingdom Metazoa; phylum Chordata; class Mammalia; order Primates; family Lorisidae; genus Perodicticus; species Perodicticus potto. Next base: position 50,158 of record CAUYRH010020634.1, on the reverse strand, counting down.
CTACTCTAACCATCAGATCTAAGTGGTACGTTAGGTCTCCAGAGATTAATAAGTATGATTTAAAAGGCAATATCTAATAATTTAATAAAATATGGAGTTTTCCAGTGCAGTGATTCTCAAGGTGTGGTCCCTAACCCACAACATCAGCATTACCTGAGAATTTATAGAAATTTCAATCCTGGTGTTCCTACTCTAAAATTATTAAATCAGTAAAACACAGAAATCTGCTTTAAAAGCCTCATGTATGGAAAAATCTCGGAACCACTACTCACTCCAGTGCATTATCATTGTTAAGGTGTGTGATACTATGAAATATTCAGTCTTCATCCCCATTTCCTGGCCTATCACTCCTAAAATCCTTAGAATCTCTAAAATGATATCTTTTTATATTCCAACAATTGACTGACTGATGGCTAGCAGCTTCTAGGCAGCTTCAGTAGGTGACTAGTCACTGGAAAGACCTCAGGTCCATGCCCCAACCTTTGGGGAGGGGAAGGACTGAAGGTTAAGTTGATACCAATAGCCAATAGTTTACAATCATGCCTATATAATGAAAGCTCTATAAAAGGCCCCAAAGGAGAGTGTTCAGAGAATATCTAGATAGCTGAACACTGGAGAGTGGTGTGCCCAGGGAGGGCATGGCAGCCCCCATTCCCTATGCCTCATCCCATGCATCTCTCCATCTATATCCTTTGTAAATTTTTTTGGTAATAAATCAATAAGCATCAGTTTCCCTAACTTCCAATAGCTGCTCTAGTAAATTAATTGAACCCAAAGAGGAGGTCATGAGAACCCCAACTTGAAGCCAGATGGTCAGATGTTCAGGAGTCCTGAACTTGCCACTAGTGTCTTGGGGAAAGGGTATCCTGGGGGATTGAGCCTTTAATCTGTGGAATCTGATGCTATCTATAGGGGAACCAGTTGGTGTCTGCTGTACTGATTGCTTGCTTGGTGGTGAGGACAAAATCTTTCCCTTGACATTTGATCACAAAATTCCAGTGGTGATTGCTCTTGTTGAGTGACAGAATAAAAAAGAACACTCTGAGTTTCTTTCTTGCATTCAGAAAGTAACAATGAGTAACTCTAAGGCAGGTGTGGAGGAACCCTCACACTATATATCTTTGACCTCTTTGCCAGCTCATTGCTTACAGGGCCTGGCAGTTTCAAATGGAGGTCTCTAAGTCTGTAAACTGACTTAGGTATGGAAACAAGATAAGAAGAGAATACCCAGCTGGGTACGGTGGCTCATGCATATAATCCCAGCACTGTGGGATGCTGAGGAGGGAGAATTGCTTGAGCTCAGGAGTTCAAGACTTGCCTGAGCAAGAGTGAGACCCTGACTCCTAAAAAAAATGAAAAACCCAGCTGGGCACCTCAGTGAGCACCTGTAATCCCAGCAGCTTCCAGAGGTTGAGACACTGCAATGCCCACAGCCCAGGTCTGAGGTTGTAGTGAGCTATGACACTATTCCACTCTGCTCAGGGCATAGGGTGGGACTTTGTCTCAACAACAACAACAACAAAAAGGAAAAAAAAAAGAAGTGAATACCTCTATTGTAACACACATTAATTTTATTCCCATCAGTCCTCCTAAGATTTTTCTCCCTATATATGCCAAGCACCTCCTTATTTAGCTGGCCTTTATTTTGTTTCTAAGGACCTTATGGATTAGCTGATGCCAAAGATCCCTGAAGGTCAAATATCCTGATTACTACTCTATCTCTGTGCCTTATTACAGTAATTGTGCCCACTTGATCAACAATGAGTAAGCACCCCTACTTGACCTCTAAGTCTTTGGCATCCTATTATTCCCATTGTCATCAAGCAATCTAATTCCATTGTGTCACGCCTTACCATCACCTCTGGCACAAAGAGAACACCCACCATAGAATATTATTTCATTTTTGAGGAAAATGAAAGTTACCAATGGATTCCTTCAGGTCTTGGTAAAGGGTAAGTCCTTAGGACCCTTTCGGGTAAATAAATAAAGATTGCTTAACCAAGTGGCACATAATAAATCTATTCCAGAATTCCTATTTTCTTGAGCCTTGATTTTTCTATATTCTTCCAGGGAGGTTATATTATTCAACTTCATTGAATGTAGGCCTCTAGTGATTGAATCCAGGCCTTAAATAACGAACCTAATAAACTAATTAACACCCCTCCTAGGTGCTCAAAGTACATTAAAGCCCAAATTTTGAGTGAATAAACTATTGTTATCAAATTCATCCTAATCCAGCCCTGTATATCTTTTTCCTCTAATACCCATAAAATTTATTTCCATGTATGCTTTCCAATAGCTGCCAATATAAATCAGAGAAATTCTACAAATCTTTCATTGTACAGGATATCTCTTCCTCCCAGACCTAGCCTTATACCTGGCCTTGGCTATATCAGACTATTATTGGGTTATAGAGGTTGACTGTAGGAAAAAAGAAGCATCAGCCTGTGAGGTAACTACACTAGACGCAGTCATTAAAATGCTGGTTCTCTCAGAAACTGGATGAAGGGCTGCCTCTGCTGGAAAGAGTACAAGGGACGTAAGAATTCAAAGTTCTTGATCTCATGTTTGTCCGCCCAACTGTCCTATTCCAACACAGGAGATCCTTATGTTTCCTACCAGGTCCTTTACCTTGGTTTAAAAGACAACATGGTTTTAATCAGCCATCAGATTTTCAGCTTTTATGTTCAAGCTGTGGCTTGATCCCAGACACATCATCCCAACTTTGAGAGATGAGGGGATTCTTTTAAAGCTGCCAGAGACTTGATTTTTCGATGTACACTCTCAGTTGGCTATTTACTTCTTCCCTTTCCCTTTGTATACCATTTAGGGCCATCAAAAGAAGTCAGCCAATGCTACCATCTTTATTGTCACCATTGTTGTTATAGTGATAAGTGCCACAGCTACTTGACTGCAAAACACCTTGCCTTCACCCTCCACTGGTGATAATTTGAGGAATCATACTGCCACTGTAGGCCATGCATTACCCATGTCTCATTCCTTCTACTTGCATAGCAAGAGAGGGTTATCCATACAATCCTCAAATATGTGAAACACAAACTCAGAATCCCATTTGTGAGTCAGTTCCAGGGACCATTTCTAGTAACAATTACTGTATTATTCTCAATAGACCTTAGGGAATGAGCCAAGAGAATACTGTTTTATTTTCTGTCCCAGCAGGAAACAGATGGAATACTATAATTAGGATAATCAGAGGGGGTTTAATAAAGTGATTTTTGTCAAGATAGGAGCAGGGGGTAGGGAAACCATAAGGAAAAGGAAATACTCCAGGATAAGAAACATTAGGGGGTCTGTTACCACTCTTAGGTCTGAAAGGATAAGAAGTTTCTTACTAGAAACAGAGAAAGCCAGGTAGAAAGAAACACTTGATAAGAGCTATGATGTTTGGTAGAGGGAGCCAGACAATCCATGGTAACAACACAGGGAGGGAGTGAGGATGGTAAACATCTCAACTTCCTTCTTTCTACTATAGAGCTATGTCTTTGGCAGAAATTAGTCAGAATCCAGGGGGCAAGAGAATCCATAGTTCTCCTGTGAACAGATCCAGGAGAACTGGAGAAGAAACAGAAACTGTCCAACACAATATTGATTATTCCCAATGTTTCTAGCCCCAATATCTCTGATAAGGTTAGATATTTATACTTTTATACATTACTTAATATATTGCTTATTCTCTATTTCCACCGCTAAAATATTAACTTCCATAAAAATAAGGATTATGTTTCTCTTGTTCATTACTTCTTCTCTGTCTTTAACACCTATAAGTTTCCAACACATAATAGCTATTCAATTAATACAGTCAAATACATCTATAAATGAGGTACAAAAGTCTAATCTCATAGATAAGGACTTACTACAAGTATAAGAAAATGACCAAGATAAGCCCAGATAGCTTGTTAGTAAGGAGTCTAGGATTTAGAATTCAATAGTCAGTTTTATTATATCTGATTCACTTTATCGTAGAGTATGTTATTGGGTTTTACTTTGTATTTTGAATACATGGATAAATAAATGCATGCATGAAGAAAATATCATTTAGTGATTTTACATAGTACAAGATCAGTTTAATACTTTCATATAGCTATTCCAAAATACTGGGAATCCATATATAAACACCAGCATCCATAAATAAATTAATCATCTTCACTCCATTCAAATGCATCTTGCTTTTCCTCTATGTATGTTGTACCTTAGAAATGGTACAACAATCACTCAGCCATCAAAGTTAGAAATCTTATAAGTCCTTAAGTTCCACCAAGTCAAGTAAATTCAATGTCAATAATATGGCTCAAACCTGATTCTTCCTTTTCAGTTTCTGTGATAATTCCCTGGCTCAGGACCACTTCCCTGGTTTATTAATACTTGCCATTGCAATGGACTGAACGTTTGTGTTCCCCCCAAATTCTTAGGTCGAAACCTTAATCTAAATATGATGGCATTTGGAGGTCAGACCTGTGGGAGGTGATTAGGTCAAGAGGGTAGAGCCTTCATGAATGGGATTAGCATCTCTATAATAAGAGGCCACAGAGCTTGCTCTTTCTTTGCCATATGAGATTATAAGAAAAAGTCTGCTATCTCCAACCTGGAAATTAGTCCCCACCAGAACCCCATTATGCTGGCATCCTGATTTGGACTTCCAGGATCCAGCACAGTGAGAAATAACTTTCCATTGTTTGTAAGCTACCCAGGCTATGATACTTTGTTATAATAACCTAAAAGAGATATTAATCTTATCCATTGATTGTCTACTTCATTTTAAGAAGTATTGTTTGTTGTTAAAGTATTTTCCTAAAGCCTTGAGTCAGTCAACATGATGTGTCTCATATGTTAATCATCCAGACCTTTACTTCTTGCATCCTCATATCTCCAAATCACTCTGCACATTCTTGTCCTATACCATGCCTCCATCTTGGAATTCTTTGCTTGCTGCTTTTCCACTTTAATTTTTCATTCATCCCTCACCTCAAATGTAAACTCAAGTAGCATTTACTTTATAAAGAATTCCTTATTTGTCCTAGTCAGACTTAATTGTTCATCCATGTCCATTTTTTATTTCAATGCACATTGCTTATGTCTCTTTCCTGCTTTGAATTATAGTTATCAATATGCCTATTTCAGTTACTGTCTTGTTATTACCTTGAAACCAAGGCTATATCTTTTTCACCCATTGATTTCCACCAATTTCTTGGTATAATACTAAACAGTGCATACAATAGATGTACAGTATACATTTGTTTAAGTAAAATTAAAAATAAAGATTGTTCACACCTAGTGGGTACAGGTCACATTATCTGTGTAAAGGGAACACTTTACATGTATAACTTAGATGCAATCTGTACAAAAACAAAGTATATAAACAAGACATCTGTACCTCTAACGTTCTCGGGGAAAAAAAAAAGATTGCTTTATGCTGTTAAGGACATTTACTTGAATTCTACTGATAAATTCAAAGTGTTTTTTTTTTTTTTTTTTTTGAGACAGAGCCTCAAGCTGTCACCCTGGATAGAGTGCTGTGGCATCACAGCTCAAAGCAACCTCCAACTCCTGGGCTCGAGCGAGTCTCCTGCCTCCGCCTCCCAAGTAGCTGGGACTACAGGTGCCCACCACCACGCCTGGCCATTTTTTGGTTGCAGCCGCCATTGTTGTTTGGTGGGCCCAGGCTGGATTCAAACCCACCAGCTCAGGTGTATGTGGCTGGCACCTTAGCCTGTTGAGCCACAGGCGCCGAGCCAATTCAAAGTGTTTTTGCAACGGTTCTAGTGACCCCACCAAAGATGAACCAAGGACCTCAGACCTCCAAAGTAGCTTCTTACCTTTTACAATATTTCAACCCTACTCATTGAAAAATCTATACATCCTCCTCCTGTGTACTGCCACCGACCTTAATTTTTCAAAGAAAAAGTTACTAGATTACTCTTCTGATTCTTCATGGCAACTGAGACTTGTCCTAACATGTAGGCATACAGATATGCTAATCTTGGTGAAAGTTGTCAGAAATGGTAACAATCAAATCCTAAGAAATCAAGAAGCATGATTTTGTGGCAGATCACCTCTCATACATTTGAGTACCATATTTTTTTCAAACAAACATAAGTGTCAGAACTGGTCCCAAAATATTAAATATTAGTCCAATTTATAGTTTATATGAATTTAAAGGAATTTTGGAAATGATAGACAACTTAAGAGAATCACATGTCAATCTTATCTAACAGTCAGAGCTAAGCCTCTGCATTAGTAGAAGTTAGTTTTATGGTAGATCCTTAAGGGGACATAAGCCAAATAAAAGGATATATAGGGTGTCCCCAAAAGTTGCCATACATAAGGCCAAAATGGGATGGTGTAGCTAAATGTATATGGCATAGTTAGTAAGACCGAAAATACAGTAACAGCAGCTGACAGATCTGCCAGTGGCAGAGTGAAGCAATGGATGCTATTGATTTCCATTGGTATAAGATAACAGTTTTATTTTTAGATGTCATAGCAATTAGCTAACAAATAGGGATTCATTACACCTGTAATTTATTCCACTGAGATGACTAGGAACTTAGAGAGATATCTATTATAAATAAGTTATCATTCTAATCTTCATTTCAATACTTTTTAGCACTTTTAAAAGTGAATTTAATGCTCATAGATAGATATTGAACAGAGAAGATTAGAAAATAATAATTTATGCTGAAGTTACCAGTTGTATAATATTATTAGATCATCCAATTTTGGTCCCCTAAAACTTACCTCATTCACTGACAATTGCTGATATTTATAAAAGCTGCACTTTCCAGCCTAATTTTGGTTAGGTCAACAAAGCTACTATGATGTGAAGTATATGTATGTAAACCCAATACCCTAAAACAGAACTCTAAAAAAAAAAAAAAAGAGAGAGAGAGAGAGAAAGAAAAAGAAAAGCAAAGAAAAAAAAACCCCCAATGTTATGAAGAGTCCAAGAGCCCATTTACAGGTGAAACAGGTGGCAGGTAAAGACGAAAACATGAAAGAGGAAAAAAGACGTAGAAATAATGTAAGCAACAGATGAAATTCTGCAAGAAGATGTTAAAAGACAGATGTTGATAATTTTACAAATATTACAAAACAGGCACCGTAGAAAAGAAACTATACAAGGCAGATAAATTGGAAGAGATTTAGAAGATTCTAACAGTATGTCAGCTCTAGCATTGCCAGGAAAGAGCTGGAAAGGCAAGTGTAACAACTTCTGGAATGCCAGGAATTGAAAAGAGCAGAGAGTAAAAGGACAACATTTATTATCAGTTTTCTGAGAAAAGTGAAGACAGGGTTAATACAGAGTTTTTTTCCAGGTAAGGGGCACTAGGCTTGTAACCCTGATTTTACTACCAAATAGATCTAGTGTAGGAGTGATAGAGTAGGCTTCAACCCTAGAGACCTACTCTAGGAGTGTCATGATAGCTCTTTAGAGTTAAGGGAATAGTTGATGGGATGCAAATTACGATGTGTTTTTGTGTAATATAAAAACTATACTGGGACCCACCAAATGGGATTTAAATTGAGCCAGTGTTGTTTAGAGTTGTTACTTTAATTTTTGTAAAGATTTGAAGTATAATTAAGAAACAGTCCCATTGACATATGAGAAAAATACATTAAATATGTAAACCAACGGAAAATATTAAAAATACATAAGATGTGCAAACATTTCAGCTTATATGTTATGTTTACAAAATTGTTCTTAACCCTTGAAAGGCTGTGGCCAAGTCATGTATAATAGGATGTTTTTTTCTTCTTCAAAAATCTTATTACTAATTGAGCACGTTCAGGTACTCTGAATTTGGCTTTCAATTTTTTCCTCATGTTACTCAATGCATTTCATTCTGGCTGATTTTATTCCTTTCCAAATAAATGTTTGCTTACGTTAATACCAACTCAATTATAGCTTGCTTTATTTTGCTCAAGTCTGTCACTATACAATGATAAGAAGCTTGCCAATTCCAATGGTGTATAAAGCATTGTCTTACTATTTTATATCTTTGGAAGAAATTCTAAGATTTGCATGGATGTGGTAGAAACATAAATAATAGGAACTGAGAGAGATGATCTTACATCACAAATAACCTTTTTAAAAAATCATGACATGAAATTTAAGCTTATAATACCAGGAAGAAAGAATACAAGAACATTAGTAATCATTTCACTTGTCTTTTTGAGAAAACATAAAGCCATTTAATATCTTATGTTCTTAGTTATTGAATGACTATTGTTGAGAAATCTCATTTCAGAACACAGCTGGAATCACTGGGGAGCTTACTAGAAATGGAGATTCTCAGAACAGTACACCACTGAATTAGAAACTATGTTAAATCTACTGAATCAGAATCTGCTGAATCAGAATCTACGTTGACAAGATTCTCAGGGATTCACATGCACATGGGAATTTGAGAAGCCTAGTTGTAGTCTGTTACTGTTGTCCATAACTTAGTGTGCTTTAGATTTCCTAGAGCAGAAACCCAGGCCTTGTCTTTAGACAGACCCATGTGGCTGAATACTCATTTGCTGCATGAGCTCGAACAAGAGACTCCACTTCTCAGAGAACCAATTTTCCCATCTGTAAAATGGACATTATAACAATTGTATCCCCAGCTTGTTATGGGAGTATTTAATAAATGCTCCATTTTTTCTTTAGAAAAACAAGACAGCCTGAATGGGAACCATGTTCTCATTCTTCTTACTGCAGTCAAAAAGTACTTGTATAAGATTTACATACTGGTGGTTGAAGAGCAAGATGAGTCTTTGGCTAATGGTTAAAACATTCCTTAAATTTGAAACTGTGAAGATAAATATTGAACTAGGAAAATTAATTCGTAACTGAAATGTAAAGTCATTTTGATACTGGATAGTCAACGACAACCATATTTCCAGCAAAATTCATAATGATATAGTGATTATGACATTGTTAACACCTTGCTATATTACTTTCTGTTTATTCTCCACAATACTTTCCACAACACCATGAAAAGGTAGTTATGGAGTAAATGATATTTTCATGGTGAAAGTGAGCATGTGCCAGATTAGCTTTTTGCTTATTTCTTATTTGACAAAACAGGCCTTATCTTAGATGTTTCCCATCTCAGGAACACTCACGCCCATATGTTTGTATGGCTGATCCCTGGGCATCATTCAGATTTCAGCTCCACATGAGCCTTCCTTCACTGTCTGTCTTCTTGGCTTGCACGTGGTCATCCTCTTGCTGCCTCTTCATGTGGTCTTTCCTCAGTGCACACACGTCTCTGGCATGTCACTCTGAGTGGGTGGCCTAAGCTCCTGTTCCTATAAATACACCAGTCAGATTAGATTAGGACCCACCCTAATTGCCTCATTTTAAATTATCTCTTCAATGGTTCTACCTCCAAATACAGTCACATTCTGAGGTACTGGGGTTTAGGGCTGCACATGTGAATTTGGGGGGGACACAATTTAACCTACAACAGCACCCATAGACATATATGAGTATAATGTTTGTATATATTTACTTGTTTATTATCTACCTTCCCTCAACTGAATGTTAGCTTCATGACGCACCTCAGCCATATTGCTCGTTTCCACATCTGCAGCACTCAGATGAGAGCATGGCACGTGGTAGACACTCAGTATGCATTTGTTGAATGAACAAACAGATGCATGAATAAGAAAAGCATATAATTACCAAATCTTTGATTCCTGTAGCTATTATTACAATTTCAACGATTTGAGAGTCAAGAATCATGAAAAGAAAGCACTTAGTTTTTTTAATCTTACATATGCTCAGTAGATTGTATTTCTTACACACACATCTCTAAGACTTTTACTTTATAATGAAAAAAAAATCTTATGTTTGCTGATTATATCTCAGGTCAGAAAGCAATGAGAATCGATACCTCACCTTCTGGACAGATGGTGCAGCCAAGGTTTCAAGCTGCTCAAAAGGGATGAGCAGCTTTGGGAAAGCGAGGGCAGCAAATGTGAAATATTATTTTTCCCTCTTAACAGAATACCAATTCTGAGAGCTAAGGAAATTAACTCATGACTGTGAAAGAGACCACTAGTATCTTTCCAATGTCTACTCTTCCTTTCTTCTATCTATATTAACAAGATACCATGCTTTAGGTGGGTACATTGGTCATCCATTTGAATGAGTACATTTCTCAGCCTTATTTGCTGCTGAAATTTATGGCAATTGGATTTAGTTCTGGCCTGTGAGCTATAAAGGACAGTGTTCAGTGATGCATCAGAAAGGTCTTCTCAAAAATGAAAGCAGAGAGGGAGTTGAGCTTTTCTTCCTCTCTTCTTTCATTCCTCTTGCCTGGGGGTGGTGGATGTGAAAGCTCCATTCTGGCAACTATCTCATTCCACATTCCATGGGTGCTGAAGTACTAAGGTGGAAGGAAGAAAGCCTGAATCCTTGGTGTCTTCTCATGGAGCGGCTGTAGCAGCGCTGAATTTACTAAATTGTGAATGAATTGTGAGAGAAAAATAAACTTGTTTGAACTACTCTTATTTAGGTGTTTTGGGGTTTTTTGTTTGTTCGTTTGAAACAGAGTCTCAGTCTGTCACCTGGCTAAAATGCAGTGGCATCATCATCATAGCTCACACCTCCAACTCCTGGGCTTAAGTGATTGCCCGGCCTCAGCCTTTTGAGTAGCTGGGACTACAGGCACGTGCCACCCTGCTGGGCTAATTTTTCTATTTTTCTACAGTGATGGGGCTGGTCTCAAACTTCTGACCTCTAGTGAATGATCTTCCTGTCTTGGCCTCCCAGAGTGCTAGGCTTACAGACAAGAGCTACTATACCTGGCTGGTTTTCTGTTATCTTAACTAACACAAAAATCAGTAGCCTTTTAATGGTATTAATAAAACAGCAACCTTCAATGGAATAGCGTCTGTGGTTCTTGTAATATGTGACTGTTTTTTTCTTAAAGCCAGTCTTTTAATGATTGTACCATTGCAGTATAAACTTTTCTAGCATTATAAGATGTACTTGGAGTTTAGCTTAGATTTCAGTGTCATACTAGACACAACTACGTTAGGTTAGTATAAAGTTGCATTTTCTTCATCCTTGAGGGTCCACTTATGCACTCCCACAGCATAATAAATTAACTCTTATAGAAGTACCTCTCCTGAGGTATTATGATTACCTGTTTACCTTTTGCCTGCCTCACTATACTCTTTCAGAAAGAAACCTGGTTCAGTTTCTAGGCACCTTTTATTTCAGTTCCAGTAGACTGAGTTGGACCTTGTTTGTCATATTGCAGCACTAGTTCAAAGTTTCATAGAATTTGGGGCGGCACCTGTGGCTCATCAAGTATGGCGCCGGCCCCATATACTGAAGGTGGCAGGTTCAAAAGCGGCCTCCGCCGAACTGCAAAACAGAAAAATAGCCAGGCATTGTGGTGGGTGCCTGTAGTCCCAGCTACTTGGGAGGCTGAGGCAAGAGAATCACCTAAGTCCAGGAGTTGGAGGTTGCTGTGAGCTGTGTGATGCCACGGCACTCTACCGAAGGTGATAAAGTGAGACTCTGTCTCTACAAAAAAAAAAGCTTAATAAAATTTGTAGTGCATTGCAGTTGTTCTGAAAGTGTTGTCCTACACCAGTATCAGCAGCATTATAGTTCTAGTGGGCCTTCTTATGAAGCTAAATATAATGATGATGATAAACAATGTTAGAAGTAATGAGGAGTCAGCATGACAGAATAATTAAGAATACAAGATTGAAACAAGAAGGTCTAAGGTGCAAATTCCAGTTTTACTACTACTTACTGAGTGAACTAATACTTCTGCTACAAATAAGTATTATTAAGATTAAATGATGTAATAATTAAATCATATGTATATATATTTTAAAATGCCAAGTTCTTAACAGTGTATGGCACATAAAAATGCTCAGTAATTATTAGCCCTGTTGACTACAGTTTAGTACTTGGAGTTTAGCTTAGACTTCAGTGTCACATTTACTCCAGCTTTCTGGTGCAGGATGAAGGCCTTTTTTATTTGCTCTTTTATTAACTCTATCAACAAGGCATTATGGAGTAAACTGGTTTAAGTGGTAAAATTCGGCAACTGCCTAGACTTCTGATTTATTGATGAAAATCAATGACCCATTGTAGAGTTTCCCTGTAAAATCTATTTACATTGACTTTGCAAAGTAGTATTTTTTTTTTAATGCCTAACTTGTATTTACAAAAACAGGTATTCTATTAAGAAACTTGATATGTCAGACCTGAAATTTTGAACACATCTCCGTATTAACTGAATTTTAGAGCTTTCTAAAAAAGGGTTTTTTTCCCTAGAAATTATGCATTCAGTGAACTCAAGTCTACCAAAAAGTTTTCACTTTCTATTCCTCAAAGATCAAGAAAAATGGTGCTTATAAAAGCACCATGGTGGCATGATAAATCTCAACTTAAACTTTACACTGAATAGCTATCAGTCATTTATTACTTAGTTATGTTTAACATAACTCTCTTGGTGAGAACAAAAATGGGGACCTGGAAAAATTGTCTAAATTTAGTGTGACATACGAATAAATATTTTGCAACTAATTTGTAATTGCTTTTGTGCATTCCTCTTCTCCTTTAATGATACTGGAATCCTATATTTTGGGGATCCAATCACCATGATGAAAGAGCCAAAATTCATTTGTAGGACTTTTCACCGAGAGGAGTAAATGAATATGAAGCAGAATAACATGTTGTTTTCAAATTACCATCATAATTACATGAGAATAACATTTATTTTAAAAAATGTAGATTGAACTTTGCTCTAATTGGTTTACACTTAAAGATTCTTTGATCTGCGATAACAGTAATATATATTAACATGTTGCATTTTAAAGTGACATTGCTTTTCATTAATCAAGTGTCTGTATGGTTGATTAATTCGTACAAGGTTTAAATTGCTATGAAAATTTATCATTCATAGCCATGATCTCCATTTACATATATGTTAATTATAGTAAATGTAATCTTTTTCTGAATCCTCTGGGTGGCATACTAAAAAGATAAAGTGATCAGAGTGACTACTTTTTCTATTACAAAGTGAATTCTTCCTCAGTAAGTCTGTTGCAGTTGTCAAACCTAGGCTAAAACATTCTATTTTCTGCTAAAGGCAAGTCTTAATTCTAAAAATAGTGTTTCCTTTTCAAGTGATCTCTTTATTCAGCAGCTATACTGTTTATGCAAACTGACTTGCCATGTTTATTTACCATAGCATTTAGTACTGTCTCCCAGTGCTATCACCATTTATGACACTAAATTATGTATACATCCTTCTCCATAGGGTTTTCCCCATAATATTGTGGTAAAATTGGAAGTATATACAGGCGGAATGGGGCTGGCCTTATAAACCCCACTGTTGATTGGTCTTTTCCTAGTTTTCTATAGGCTATTCCTAAATTCAAAGCATGTTAACCAAGAATTCTTCTATTACTATGTTTTAAAAGAAGATGCTTTCCATTTGTTCCCCAACCGTGATCTTTTCTCTTAACAATTATTGATTTGGAAAAATTCTAATGTTGCAAGTAAAAACGATATGGTTACTTATGTTTTAGTGTGAATGTGATAAGCCTTGCTAGGCAAATGTTGGGAAATTTAATTATTCCTATTAAACATCTATAATTTAATGCTTAAATTGTTAATATTTACATAATATATTCCCTTCAAGCGAAACCTCATTTCTTAGTCACAACTTAATAGAATTAAAATATCCATCATGGAAACCTTTGCAAGCTTAGCACCTCTGATTACCTGACGAGGCTATTTTTAAAGACACTTATTTGGCAAATTTTTTTTTAGTCAGCCTAATCACAGGAGAAACAAACTAATATGGCACCTGTTCTGATAGATGGACATTGTACTTTTCATCCCCTGATTCCAGACCTTGCAAAGCATTTTTCAAAGAACCATCACTTCCTTCAGCACAGAAATGCATCCACCTCTAAGCTGAAAACAGCAAAAGTGTAGGGCAGAAGATGAAGAATATATTATCCGACTAAAATTACAGAGAAATTTTAAGTAGAGAGAATATAATTGCCCAATTTGGAAATTAGCCAGGACACAGGGTTTAACATCATCTTTACTCTTTTGAAAAGTGCCATGGGATTTTTAATAACTGCTGGTGGTCAAGACCTTGGTTTTACCCTCATCCATTAGACGACACCTCCAGCAGTGCGGTGCCCCTGCATACCATGCCGGGGCATCGGTTCAGTACTGACTCAGTGAAAATTGTGCCACCTACTGAATCATCCGCAGCTCATCTCAGAGTGTCCCGGCTTTGAGATTGTCTCTGGAGAGCTGTTATGAAAGATGGGACCAGGCTCGATGATGCTTAATTTATGAGATTTCAAGGTATTAAATGGTTAAGATATCAGACCTGAGTTTTACTTTCAACAGTACTATAGTTTTCAAGATTTTTTCATATTTATAATCCATCATGATGGTCTTGATGGTTAAACTCTACATTATACACATCTCTCCTTGGAAAAGAGGGAATAAAAAGAATAATATATTTATACATTCAATAAAAAGCAGATTCCTCCATTTGTGAAAATTGTTTGTAATATATTTGATTCTTTTAATCTGTAAAAAAGTACTACCCCCCAAAATCCACGTAAACTACTAAATATGCAACTAAATAAGCTCTAGAGCAGCTTATTTTTCTTTCTGGATTCTGAGGAAGAAATGCTTTAAAAAGCAAATGCAAACTTCAGCAGTAAACTTCACTGATCAAATAAAGTAAATTTTTTTTTTAAATACAACTTTTATCCTAGTTTCCCTACAAAAGCAAACAAACAAAAAACCTTGCCACCTGCCAAGCAATCTCAGTGCATGATCGTTCCAAGAATATATGAAAGAGAATCACACTTTTTGACAAAATCCAGGTGCATTAAAAGGTAAGCGCTAAAACACTGATGCTTTCTGGCCTCTATGCTTCATTTTACCAATTTTCTTCATCCACATTCATGTATGTACCTTGTATAAAATGTTTTTGGAAAAAACTAGGTTCTTGCTATTTGCAGAAACCTTTGTGGTTGAAATGACTTCAGAAATTCTTTTCTGGCTGCTAAAAGTGTCAGTATCCTGGTATTGAGAAACTATTTTTGAAAGTGTTTCTTGAGGTGTTACTTCTGGAAATAACATTGAGTAAATTCTGCTGCTGGTGTGTGAGGCAGGGGGATAGTTGGGAATGGTTATAAAGGATAGACTGAGACATTACAGCTAAGGCTGCAAGATAGATTCCAGCTTACTCCTGTGTTTTTACTCACTTTTGCTGGTGCCAAGGCTTCCCATATAAACACACACACACACACACACACTTATATCCTATAATGGGCCTCATAAAGACGTTTCCTTCAAGGACAGATTGGATACATGATGGTGGTCCTGTACGATTTCAATACCATATTTTTGCTGCATCTTTTCTCTGTTTAGATATGTTTATATACACAAATACTTGTCATTGTGTTATAATGGCCCACAAATACAGTGATGTGCTGTACAGGTTTGTAGCCCAGAAGCCACAAGCTATATCATACAGCCGAGGTGCGTAACAGACTCTACCACATAGTTTTGTTTAAGTACACTCTGGGATGTTTGCTCAACGAAGAAATCATCTAAATGCATGTCTCAGAATGTATGCTGGTTATTAAGTGACACACGACTGTATATACAGCGTACCCCCCTATCTAGAGGGCATGTTTCAAGACCACCAGTGGATGCCTGTAACTGAGGGTAGTACCAAACCATATACATACTGTGTTTCTTCCTACACATACATACCTAGGATAGAGTTTAATTTACAAATTAGTCATAGTAAGACATTACTATTAGCAATAACTAAATTAGGATAATTATTACCTTATGCCAGCAGCACTACTTTTGTGCTTTGGGGACCATTACTAAGTAAAATAAAGGTTCCTTGAACACAAGCACTGGGATGCCAGGAGAGCCAATCTCATATTGGCTACCGAGTGACGAAGAGGACAGGTAGGTAGAGCAGACAGGGTGGAAACATTCGCTGTCCTGGGCAGGAAAAAGGAGATAGTAGATTTCATCAGGCTGCTCGGAACATTTAAAACTTATGGATTATTTAATTCTGGAACTAAACATTTACTATTTTCTGACCATGTTTGACCACAGGTAACCAAAACTATGGAAAGCAAAACAGATAAGAAGGGATTACTATACTCTTCTAGTTTCTATTTTAGCTTTGTTCTGTTACCTATTTTTCCTTTTAGGAATAATCTATATGGATCAATCCTTGTTTAAAAAAACCAAAAAAAAAAAAAAAATCTTTCCCTAATTACTTATTTCCCAAATGTCCCCCCCCATGTTGTTCTGCTGTGACTTGATTATCCTCTGCTAGTAAATTAATAACTCACATATTAAGGGATGGAGATTAGGGATGAAGAAACTATTTCAGGAAACTTATCTCTGGTTTGGTGAATTACTATTACTGTGAGAGTATATTATATTATATTACATTATAATTTCCCAGCAATAGCAATTCACAAACTACTCAGAGCTACTATCGTGAGATTATAATGTAATATAACATAAACTCACAGTAGTAAAAATTCACCAAATCACACATGTACACAACTATTTTTCATATGCCTCTGTAACTGCCTAGTTAGTTACCAAATGGGTAAATCAGTCACTTTTCCCCCATTAATTATCAATATAATAAAAATCACGGGTGACAGATATTCTTCCATTGTTAAAATAAAAAAATTGAAGATGTGGAAACTCTCTGAGTAGGTCAACTGGCTCCCAGATGATCTATGCAAAGTAATGCCTAAGCTGTGAACTGCTATGGTTTTGATGTAATATTTAATATTGAGATGACCATAACCTCTTAAATTTTAATTAGAAATAGAAATTGTCCTTTAATTTCCAGTCAAAAATAACAACGCATCAACTTGTGATTGTTTTCTGTTTAAGTACAGTACCCTTTCATTCAGTACTTTTACACATTTCTCATTCATAATAGTGTTGTTTTGAATTCCATGACATTTCTATTTACAAGGCTATTTTACTTTTCTATGAGTATTATTCCCTAACAATTGTCTCCTTCCCAAGTATTTTTCTACTTATTATATAGCTTCTAAATTCAAGTCTACTTCTAATTTTTGGCTAAATTTGATTCCCACCCTCTGAAAATTAAAAAGAGAAACAGAGAGAGAAGGAAGAAAGAAAAAATATAATGTAATTATCTTTGGAGTAATCAGCTCAGTTGTAGCCTGCCACTATTTCAGCTAACCAACACTAGGCTCTATGTCTATCAATGATTACTGTACATGTGTACTAGAAAGAATGCATTTGTCCTTCTAACCTTCTATATATAAGACTGTTTCTTAGCTATAAGGAATAAAAAAAAATAGACATAGAAGACAATCATGGATGCTGAATTTACATCTCCCCAATTATTGTGAACTGAAATTTTCATGTTTCTTTAATGTATTTTCACCATTAAAAAATGAATTTCTTGTCAATGTACTTCATACAAATGATTTTAACATGATAAAGTTGATTTTGATAGTTAATACTGCATTTTCTTCTTAGATCATGAAAATGAGATTTCATTGAAGAAACAAAGACAAATGACATATGATTCCATACACCCAACATCTGAGCCAAATGTTTTCCTCAGTAAGATTTTTCTAGTTTTGAAACCAATTCATTAAAATTCTATGGGACTGTCTAATCATAAGACCTAGAGTTTTTTTTAGAGATAGAGCCTCGTTTCATCACCCGAGTGCTATGGTGTCACAGCTCACAGCAACCTCCAATTCCTGGGCTTAGGCGATTCTCTTGCCTCAGCCTCCAGAGTAGCTGGGACTACAGGTGCCCACCACAACGCCCAACTATTTTTGTTGCAGTTTGGCCAGGGCTGGGTTTGAACTGTCCACCCTCAGTATTTGGGCTAGTACCCTACCCACTGAGCCACAGGTGCTGCCCAACCCAGAGTACTATTAATAAATATATTTTTCAGGTTAAATTTTGAATATACACATCATTAGTCATTGAAGTTATATTAAAGGCATCACAAATAATTTTTTTAAATTAAAACAAAAAATGTACTAGCAAAACCAAACATTATACAAATATTATAATAATTATAAAAATATTATTATCAAATTATTAAGTTCCTATGTATAGTGGGTGGAACAGTGACTCTTCCCGCCCAAGGGTATGTCCACATTAAATATCTAGAAACAATGTTACCTTCTATGGAAAAAGGATCTGTGCAAATGTAATTAAATGAAGGGTCTTGGGATAAGGAAATTACCCATATCATAAATGTCCTTATAAGAGACACTCAGAGGAGACACGAAGCAGAAGAGGAGGGGGCATTGTGAAGACAGAGGCTGAGACTGGAGTGGGATGTCAGTACAAGCTAAGGAACAGCTAGGACTGAAACAGCCACAAAAAGCCAGGTGGGAGGATTCTTTCCCAGAGCCCCCAGAGGAGGATGGCTGACACCTTGATTTCAGGCTTCTGGTTACCAGAACTATGACAAAACTAATTTTGGTTCTTTTAGGCCACCCAATTTGTGGTAATTTGTCATGGAAACCTCAGGAAATAAATATATGATAAAATCTGTATTGAGATATATATTTATTGTGGTATTCTCAATAATGGCATAGAAAAAATTGCCTAATAAAACTATTACACAGAAGAGTGACAGCATGAAAAGTTTATTTCATGTATTTTATACAACGTTATTAGAGCCAGTGGATTAAGTAATCTAAATTTTCTACTAGGTGGTTATGTTCTAATACCCAGCTATAAAAGTTAGTAATGTTCCTCTACTTTTCTTAAGGTAAGTGTAGGAGTGAACTAGGTAATAAAACCTGATAATATTGGACCACAAGCATCCCAGAGATTCTGAGATGAAAAAGAGATGACACGTTCCAATTAGTGAAAGCAAAAAACAGAACCCCAGAACTCTCATGTTTGGAGCATAGTGTGAAGGGAATATTTAGAAAAGAGGCTGAAGAGGTGGGATAGAAATAAACCATGCAGCTCTAGGCAGTGGAATAGTCCAAAAGAGATCAAAGTGGCCTGTACTAAATGAAGCAGAATGGGTTACTTTGGAACAGAGTCCCTATCTTCTTGATTTTTATACCCTCAAATCCTAACATGTTTTGGGGACATTGACCTAGTCTGAATGGGCAAATTAATTTACAAATAAGATTTCAGATTGTTTAAAATTACTTGGCAACAGTCTATTTTTGAGCATCCTCAAATACCTACTTGATTTTCATTCTTTCTACCATATGGTAAGTTACTTAAGACATTTTTTACTGTTAGTAGTAAATGCTGAAGAAATAATGTTAAATGGACAAATGGAACACCCAATTATTTTTCAGTGGAATTTTGATCGTTTTCTTTTTTCTTTCTTTCTTTCTTTTTTTTTTTTTTTTTGTAGTAAATAGAGAGAGGACCTCGGACCAGGTAAGAGTTGAAAAGTCTGAACTAACTTGAGCTATGTCATACGCAACTGGTGTAGTTAGTACTGGCCTTACTGACATGGTCTGCGTGCCAACATTCTTGTTCTTTATATAGTATATTTTGGTGGTAAGAATTATTTTTTCCCTCTAACTATGACACTAAAATTTCTTACAATTGACAAACTAATTATCATTAAAAATACTCCCTCAAGGCATTCTACTAGGCAATACATTTTAGTCTAATTCTAGTACCTATATGCATATCAATGAAATAAAGTTAAATTTTAAATGTTTTATTTACATTTTTCAATAACTAAAGCTGTTATTCAATTTGTTAAATTCAATGTTTTATAATAATGCTATTACATGGAGAAGGGCAGAATTTTGGTAGTACAACCAGAATTTCTCCTTTTGTCCATGAAAAGAAATCAGTTTCTTAATTACAAAGAATTCACAGAGGGCACTGTCATATTTGGAATTCAGTGATGTTTAGACAACATAAGAATTTTGCACAGTTGTATCAATTGTTGAGGCTTATTTTAGTGGTAAACTGACCCAGCCATTTATAGTCTTATTATTAGTGAAAAATATTCTTTCAAGAGAAACAGATATGCATATGACATGAAGGTGTATATGAAAGTGTAAGCATAGACAAATGTATGCATAAAGAAATACCACACAATTTCAGTTTCTCAATATACAGAAATAATCCTGTTCAACCCACAGAAAATTCTATCCTTTTGGAAACAAAAATATTTATTAGAATTAAAATTGTTCATATACGAATATCATTTATTTCTATATATCATGAGAGTGATAGTCAAGCTTAGGCTCAAGCTTTAAAATAATAACAACAGTGTAAGCTCTAGGGTGGGACAAAAGAAGGGGGAAAAATCCTCCCACGTTCCCAGGGGTCGTCAGGGGAAAAAAGGAAAGACGGAATGGAAGAAATGAGAGACTTAAAGCAAAAAGAATGAAGATTCAAGGATGGGTAAATCTCCTCTTTACTTAGCTTTTCAAAAGGTTTGTGATAACCAGCTTTTGTGTAAATGGATTTGATGGCTCTGGGTTGAAGGTGACTGACAGCTGAATCTAGGCCCCCTCGGGAGTGTCACCCTGGGGATTGCCATTGTTGCAGACAGTTTCTTCAGACTGACCCAGAAGAATCATTATCTCAAGGGGACTCTAACAACAGCCACCCCCAAGCGGTCTAGGAGCTCTGGTAAGCAACTTAGTTTCTCTCTTGAGCAGTAATTATAGCGGTAAAGCGAATAAGGCGAGTTACTAAGTTGAGCTTAAGTCTCTCTCCAACTCCCAATTAAAAAAAAAAAAAAAGGATTCAAGTATCCAAAGTTTTTCCCAAGCAAAAATGTCAAAGAGCTTCCCTCCTCCTTTGTTAATTGGAAAACTAAACAGACCGCTGGGTCCTCCTCAGGAAGTGCTTAACTGAAGAGGGTATTGTAGGTAAATGCTTCAGAGGCTTTCTTTTTCAGTAAAGCTAATGTGTTTACTCTGGGACTACTTCAGCCAAGTCCAGTGACCAGTAGAAGTCAGCTAACCTCTGGGTGGAGTGCTTGAATTTCATATAAAACAACCCCCTTGCACACCGTCCTGTCACACTGCGAGTTAACGGAGGCACCGACCCATCTCGTCACCATGGTGTTCTGTGTTCTGCCCCCAAACGCTGCACCTGCCGCACTCCAGGAACCTGCTCCCGGGCATGGCGCACGCACCAGTGAGGGCCTGCAAGACAGGACCTGCCTTTTCTTCCTCCTAAAAGTTAAAAAAATGCTTTCGAAGGGGGTTGCCATAACCAGAACAGTTTTTTAAAAAATAAAAAAAGCTGAATAACCTAACAAGAGGGTGTTATACCCACAACTCCTTTACCTCATTAACTCCGTTCTCTGAGTTCAGTGTCCGTCTGTTCCGCTAAGGGGCGGGACTTCCTGTTTGGAGAGGAACCAATCAAATGACCATGGCAAGTCATTTTCTAAGGAAAGGAGCTTTGTTGACTGTGTTCTGGTTTGGTTGAATGCTTTTCAGAGTTGAAGAAACAGTGATTTCTGAAAATATAACTTATTCTATATTAATGACAGTCAGCACATTTTCATTTTTTATGACTTGAAATAATTTGAAGAATGACCTTTATGGTGTTTTACACAATAACATAGAACTTTCCTTGCCAGACTCATTGCTCTGGGTGGATGGGGTGTATGTATTTGTGTTTACGTTTCTGTCCCTTGTTCATATATTTTTATTTCTACATCAAAACAACTTAGAAAATCAGTTGCATGAGACCAGGGATGTAGCATATCTGACATAGTTAGAGTCAATATTACTTAAGTTTGACCTTTCCTTTGAAATACATTGCTTTTAATTTTCTTTGTCTCTCTTTGTGCATGTTTTTTTTTTTTTTTTTGCAGTTTTTCTCTGGGGCTGGGTTTGAACCCACCACCTCCGGCATATGGGGCTGGTACCCTACTCCTTTGAGCCCCAGGTACCACCCTCCTTTGTCTCTCTTTGTACCCTTTTTTAAAAAATTGTTAGATTGTCTTGGGATGAATTGGCCTTTGTGGTATTATGTTTTCTTTTTTATATAAATGTTTGCTTTTTTTTTTTTTTTTTTTTTTTTTTGGTTTTATTGTGGAAGAAATTGACACCAGGTACTAAAAGCAAAAATTTGGGGTTAGTATTTTGATTGGGTCATGTTTAACCCTGGCAAATTATTCAATATCTCTGAAGTTCAGTGGACTTACCTATAATCATTTTTTAACAGGAAGGTTTGTGAGTATTTAATGAGATACCATGTGTAAAATTCCCTAGCAAGTAGTGTGTATTTTACAAACAATGCCTTGGGCAAGAGAAACTTTTCTGGTAGTGAAATAATTTCAAAGTAACAAAAAGCTTAACAACTTAACTGGAAAACAAAAATTCTCTGCTCTGCTTTCAAAGGTAGTACCACTGATTTGGATATAACTCTAGAAACATTACTTAACTACTCTGTCTGTTATTATCATTTATACAATAGAATAATAATTTTTTTTTTTTGAGACAGCTTCAAGCTGTTGCCCTGGATAGAGTGCTGTGTCATCACGGCTCACAGCAACCTCCAACTCCTGGGCTCAAGCGATTCTCCTGCCTCCACCTCCCAAGTAGCTAGGACTACAGGTGCCTGCCAAAATGCTCAGCTGTTTTTTGGTTACAGCCGTCATTGTTGTTTGGTGGGCCAGGGCTGAATTCGATCCCACCATCTCAGATGTATGTGTCTGACACCTTAGCCATTTAAGCCACAGGCGCCGAACCAGGATAATAAATTTAATCTGCCTTGCAAAGGCCCTGTGTACATTAGATAAATACCATGGTGATAAAGACTATCATATAAATGTCAACTTTTATTATTCTATTTTGTATGATAAAATGTTACTTTAGACAATGCAAGGAGTTGGTACACAAACCATTGTTGTAGTAATTAAACATAGGATTGTGTTAAATCATTAGGTTAATTTTCCTGAACATTCTGTAGTCTTTATATTAGAGTTACTATTAACTAACACAGCTTGACAAATGTTTCCATTACTGGATGTGTACATGGTGCTATTTTCAAGGAAAAGAAATTACTAGAAATACACTGTTTACTAGAAATGATATTCGAGAGCTTTTAGCGTGACTGTTAAATCGGAACTGCTTGTGGATGTTTCACTCAAGTCTGAATATAATGACCACAATCAAGTCTTGGTCTAGCACAAAATATCTGGACCAGGCAACCCCAAGAAGGTTACAAATTCCAACTCAGTGGGAGACTGACCTATTCCTCAGAAAGATTATACTGCTGTCCTATTCCCCACCAAACACACACAAGCTACCCTACAGATAAAAGTTGAATTTTCACTGTTGTAGGTTGAGGAATGAAGAAGAATTTATGGAAAAGGGAAAAGTGGTTTATTAACAACTGCCTATGGAGAAATACAGTGCAGTGGTTGAATCAGACATATGTTAGTTTGGCCTTGGAAATTGTTATCATTGTTTAGCTGTTATCTTCCCTTCATGACCCTAGAAAGCTGTTCACCTCATTGCCTTTGTTTATTCTCCTGTCAAAAGTGTGCAATAGGCATATTCTTAAGTCAAAATAAATTGTTACTTTTAAAACCCCAGAAAGTAATTCCCACTTGTATAATATAAGAAGAATTTAAATTCTTAATACTTCTCTCTCTGTACTTATAATAGCTCAACAAAGGGTAAATAAGGAGAGAGTGCTGTCATCTGGGGGCGTAACCGGACTGCATGGTTACTCCCTCCTATTCTCATTTTCCCTATGAACTTAGGAGCTAATTAATTAGTCTGCTTCTCTCTGTTGAGGGAGAGTAATACTAACAGCAGACTCTTTGGTGAATCCTGTCCTCATTGGGGTGCTTGCCAAACTTAAGGTTTTAAGAAGAGAATTCTTAAGGAAAATTCAGAATGAATAAATCCCCCATTCTCTCTTCATTTTGGGGGAAAAGAGAGGTAAAAATATCGTAATTACATAAATTAGCTTTCAGTTTATGAGAAGTCTAAACTGCACATAGAATCAGAAAGGTGTACAGAAAAGGCCTCAGGACTTGGATTCAGAAGAATCTGCCCATATTACTCACTAATGTGTGGCCTTGGACAATTCGTTTTACTTCTCTGAGCATCCCATTTCTTTGTCTTTATAGTGTAATATGTCCCTTATTTTATATCTCATGAGATTGTTATTGAAACCAAATAAAATCTTACACATAGAAGAATGTGCACCTATGTATAAATATATATGGAGAATCATAATATGGTGTTTTCATCAAGGACCATTCGGAGGACAGCAAGGCCAATCTGTACTTCCTCCTCTTGAAGACAGCAGCTCTACTTTTTTTTATTTTTCTGGAGGTCAACTCATTTATTTTCAAAAACGTTATGAAAGAAAAATCTGAAGCTTAAATCATTCACTCAGTACTTGTAGGAAACTCCGGAACTACTCTCTCCCCTCTCCAGCACCCAGGTACTGAATCTTATCTTCTGACAACACCAAAGAAATAAGGGTTGGCAAATGACCTATGGCTTGAAACTGGGCTGGACAGTATACCCCAGTACAGAACTAAATATTTCCCTTGGGTCTGTATGCCTTTGTCTTGTCATTTGCTTTTTGAGAAGATGACACTTTTTTTCTCTCCTTTTTAAAACTATGAGTCTAATTTCTTGACTCATTTCATGAGGGAGCCCCCTTCTTTGTCTTGATAGACTAGACTAGTTAAAAGAAATAACAAAAAGCAGGTAGCCTTAATTATAAGAGGTGCGTAGAGTTCAGAAAGTGTAAACACTGAACTTTTTCAGTATTTAC
This sequence comes from Perodicticus potto, assembly GCA_963574655.1. Classification (NCBI taxonomy): domain Eukaryota; kingdom Metazoa; phylum Chordata; class Mammalia; order Primates; family Lorisidae; genus Perodicticus; species Perodicticus potto. The sequence continues at coordinate 25,332 of CAUYRH010020634.1, read as the reverse complement.
TATATTTTCTCTGACTTTCACCTTGTGGGTTAAATCACCTATTTCACCCTTCTTGCTGCAATGATGGCCAAAATTAATTATTTTTAGACAATAGATTAACTCCTGCCACCCTTGAATAAGGGGGAACGATAAAGGCGTTTCCAGAAGCTCACTTATGATCCAAGGATTTGTGTGTATATTTCTATTTCAAGTCAGGGGATTATATTTCTATAAAGATATAACTAAAAATCTGTATCTTCTCTTTTTTCTTTGTCCATGTAAACTGGAACCCTGTTTCTCTTTTGCAAATCCTTTTCCTACTAAGCATTAGTTCAGAGTGAAAGTTACCTCCCACTGGACCAAAGGAGAGGGGATTTAAAAATTGCTTAAATTTTTATATAGTAAGTCAATATTCCATCTTTCCTTCCCAGCCTTATGAGAAAATCCCCCTACCCTTCATGCAGATCCAATTGCAACAATAGCTGAAGAGGTATCTTTATTAAAAAGAAAATATATAACAAAACAGAGCTTGGAAGGTGGTATCATTGGAAGATATAGGAAAGGTAATTATGAAACAAATGCACAAACATGGCTGTCTGCTTAGAGGAAAATGATTTTGTCCTTACCTTTTCTGCCTTTCCTGCTTCAAAGAAATTTGCACCTAGAAGCACTAGGCCCAGAAACCTGAGAACTACAGTATATAACTTGGAAAATTTGTATAGTTCTCAGATTTTCAAGATTTAGAAGACAGTGTGAAAAAGGGGCGGGTGTTATAGCCCCATATTCCAATGCCTCCTTGAGGACTGTGGAGCTGTCCTCAGCCCGGTCATGCAGTATTTCTTGATGCCAAAGACACAAACCCCCAAAAATGGGGCAACTAAGGCAACAATACACTGAGCGATGAGGCTGTGTTATTGGGGAAGTGAGCACTATCATAGCTGATATAGAAGTTGCCCCGGAGGAGAGAGAAACTGGAGCCTGCAGTCCCTACGTGGCCGTAGCTGAGCCTTTCCTTGGTCAGGGGTCTCAAAAGCTGCCCCTTTCATCATAGGTAAGAAGACATATATTGCTAAGTTGTGGATGACCTTGGTCAGGGCCCAGAAAACAGGAATGCTGAAGAAGGGGACATTGAGTAGGACCACAAGGGCTAGTCCTACCACGATGACATGGGCCAGCCTGATCCCCTGGCTTTTTTGCAGTTCAGGGACTTACTCCACTACATGCCTCCCCCACATTCATCCTGCCTGACTAGGGGCATGGCGCTGGCTTCCACACTTGTGGTCTCTCACAGCACCTCTACTTTTCTCTATTTCATATGCTGTTGACACGTAAGATTTTATTTCATTTTTTTTTTGAGTGGTTGTTTTTTTAGAGACAAAGTCTCACTTTGTCGCCCTTGGTAGAGTGCCATGGCTTCGTGGCTCACAGCAACCTCCAGCTCCTGGGCTTAGGCGATTCTCTTGTCTCAGCCTCCCGAGTAACTGGGACTACAGGTGCCCACCACAACGCCTGGCTATTTTTTTGTTGCAATTCGGCCAGGGCCGGGTTTGAACCCACCACCCTTGGTATATGGGGCTGGTGCCCTACTCACTGAGCCACAGGCACCACCCTTATTTCATTGATTTTAAAGGTTCCGCTGCTAAGGACAGAGTTTAAAGCATAAATGCAAGAAATATGTACTCTTTAATCATGGTATTATCAACTGCAGTGTGTTCAACACTTCGCAGAAAGCTTTGAGAACATCAGAGACAGAGGTAAGAATGTTATTGTGAGGTGAGGCGGGTGGGGACCATATTTTAACCTTTTAAATTTGGGGAGCTCACTTTATGGGCTTAAACTTTTAAAGTGTACACTCTTAAAATTATGGGTGGCCTCAAAGAGTTTATCTATAAAATTGCAGAAAACACCAAAATACACAAACACGCATTCCATGGTCCACCAGAATGACGATGTCACTTAGTCTCTGGAAAGTCCACTAAGCAGTCATGAGAGAGGGAAAGTGAAAAAACAAACAAACCATGTCCGAGTATTATTATGAAAATAAGTTTGACCTTAAGAGTCTTAGGACATCCTCCCCCCACAACTGAGACCAGACTTTGAGTACCACTTACCTATTATTTTGATGGAAACACTAAGGTACTGAATTATACATTAAATTAGTTATGTGTTTTTCCCCCCTCTCTGCTTTAGGCTCAAAGAAAATTGGAATGATGAATGAGATTTACCTGAAGGAGATTTCATAAAATGTTCTCAGTAATAGCTTCATTCTTTAATCCTGTGTTTTAAGAACCTTAAAAAAGTTATGTTGAGTTTCTTTCTTTGAAGTGTAGCAGCTACTTTATCCTCCCTTGAAGGAAAAAGCAATCACAAGTTGCAGTCAAAATGACATTTGGACCTCTTGTTTATCCATTTACAAAATTTTTTGATTTTTCTTTTTTTCTTGTTCTTCTTAGTTTAGGTCTGTGTATTCGGGAAAATGAGTCTTCTGTTAGTCTTAGAGTGACATTTTAGAACAACGAAGCATTGGCCATCACCAGAGGATTTATACACCTTCCTTTAACCAAGTAGCTCCATTCTAAGTCATCCTATAGCAAAGCATTGTGCTTGAGTTCTTCAAAGAACTCAGTATAATGCTTACTTAACTTTTCAATATTATATTTTAATCAGTCACAATTGGCTCCTTGTGTCTTTAAAAACATTTTTTTTTTAAATTTATCTGTCCACTTATAAGAAAAGACAAAAGCTTGTCAGCTCCCGAATGTACTTTCTCCTTGAGGACATCCGTAGCTTGAATAGTTTTAGACCCTCCCCACAGGTCTCCTGGCAGCAGCCCCCTGTTTTTACATCTCTCGAGAGGGGTTAATTCTTTACAGCTGTATCCTGCCTTCCAAGAATCTCACATGTGCAAGTTATTAATCTTTTTCTATTGCTACAGTAACTCCCTAGGCCATTAACACCCCCTACCTACAACTGGCCCTTTTCCAAGAAAAACTTTGGTATTCTTTCCCTGAAAAGATAATTTGACCTCCTTCAGTTTACATTGTTATTTAGAACAATTGTTAAGATATTGAATAGAAACTTACTGTCAAACAATTGTTGAGAAACAGAAGTTTAATCTGTAAGTTTAAATCTCTATTCATTGCTGTGTATTGAGTCTGAATTTTACATTTCACTTACTTAAAAACTCAGACTGCTTATACTTTTTAACAGTAAACTTTTAATATTTTTTATTTGAGTAGATTCTGTGCTACATATATCACATAGGTCTTTTTCTTTCTTTCTTCTTCTTTTTTTAAATGGAAGAAAGCAATGTGCAGCAGTCCCTTCAATGTAAGGAAATTTTCTTTTCCTAAATGTGGTTTGCATGCATTTCTACATATAATGTATATGACACATATTTTGGTATATAAACACAACATTAATTTGTAAGAAAGAAAACAATTAAACTCAAGTACTATAATGAGCTCATTTATATTAATATACATATGTAGGCAAATCATAGCCTAGCTTTTCAATTTAATATGAAATATACTTAATCCAAGATGTTCAGATTCTTCAGGACTCATAAGATGACCACTGCTTAGCCATGTCTCTGCTCCTATAATCTACATTTTCATTTCTTCTTCATTCTTTAGCTACTGGTTGGATACTCTTAGGGCACCTCCAGCCTTCAAAATAAATAATTTATTTTGGAAGTTAGATATGTCATAATAAAGCATTATTCAAAGAATTGCATTTCTTAGTGATTACATGCCTCTAGTGGTGTTCCCAGGCACAAGGCAGAAGAGCCAGTGATTTTTACCACCTGACAAGTGCAATAATCCCCCAGAACTGCAAGGCCTGAAGCATCTTATTGCTGTTATGAAACAGAATTTATAAATAAAAATAAGGAAAACAGCCGGAGCTATGCATTTCCTGGGCTTTACTGACATTGATATGACAGCCAATCAGAAATTTCCATTTATCCCAAGATTGCCAAACCAATAATTTTAGCAATAAGTCCCACCCTAAGAAATATTACAATGTTTTGCCCCTAATATTTAAACACAAAAGAAGTTTAAAGGTAAGTTCATTATAATTTAGACATACCATCTTTTTAATATATACAGAAAACCTCCCTGTAGACCAATTAAAAGGAGCTTCCAAACAATACTGACTCTTAATTCACATAATATTATAACTCAAGCAAGTTACATTTCAACATTTTTAGATAAGCTATATAATAGAGGGAAAAAAGGATTAGGATAATAGTGACATTTGAATTGCATTTTGTATTATTTCAAATGCATTTTAACAGGCTTTATGACTGAAAGAGGGAATAAGAATGCAGAAGGGACAAACTTGTGTAGATTATTTTTTCATTACATGCATTATTTCAGTTTAAAAATGTCAGTTGCTTGTCATGTTAACTAAGAATGCATTCACTATTGTACATATCTAAAGCTCGAGTTAAACTGAAAATTTTGCAAAGGACAGATACAAAGAAGTGATTTTTTCTTCTCTCTGTATATAAAAATAGAACTTTCAGAAATGTCATGGCTGACACATTTAGCTGCTGGACATTGAAAATCCTCTTTCTGACTCACAACCTGTGACTGGAACTCTGTCAGAGTAATCAAGAGATGTTATACCATAGAGCACAAACAGTAGGGAAGGCTTTGCTGTTTGGCCTTGTTTTTAAAGCAAAGAGATTTAAATTTGGATCATAACATGAATAAATATTTTTCAGACTCTCATCTTCAAAAGACAGAAAAGAATTAATTGCATAAGGCGTTTATCTGTGCAGCTTATTATCTAATTTAACCAGTGTTTTATGATCACGTTGAATACTGAAACAGTACAATATGCTAAGAGATCTACATGACTGAGTGAATGTCTATGGAAGGCTGAATCACTTTTCTGAGATTATATTACCATTAGTAATGAACATGACAACAAAGGCAAATGGAATACAGTGAAACTTTAAAATAACATACCACTTCAGAAATTAAAATTTTAATCCATAGGTAATATTTATCTCTTGTTGATCTTGTATATAAACAATTAGAGTCCCCTTTATCAAAAAGGATCAAGGGAATTGTGGTATAACATATTAAGCCCCAGAACTCTAAAAATTCAGAAAAGCTGGATATTCAAGGTTTTATTTTGTGTGTGACTGTTTCCACCAGTGCATACTTTAAGGAAGATTTTGTTTATACTAGTCAATTTTGTGAAAATGGAATCTGATTGATTGGACATTGACATAAATGTCTATTAAATGGATCAAATCAAACTTAGATAACTTAATGGTAAGTGCTTAGTTCTTCCTAGTGTTTAAAAATTATGTAAGTTGTATTTTGTTGACTTTCTCTCACTTTTTGGGGATAGTAACATCTAACCTTTTCCAAGTGAATGAATGACCTTAAGATATTTAGGTGGTTATGAGGATGTAGTTGATTATAAATGGTGCTACCATTTAAAGGAAGATATTTCAATTGGTCATTGATTTGGACTCCAAGTTTTATGTAATACTATTTACACTCGTCTTTTTTGGAACTATGGAACCTACTCATATTCATGCAGATTGAAAAAAAGTTATGTTAGTTCTCCCCCATGACTGAGTCGCTCAGTTCTAGTTGACTATAGGGCAAGCTAGGTGGTAAAAGTTTTTCTGGTAGCATGATGGCTTTAGAGCTAGGTGAGAATTATGCCTCTGACAGTTACTAGCAGTGTGGCTGTGGACAAATTAATCTTTGCGAATCTAAATTTTCTCATTGTTTATTACTAGCAACTCATAATCTCTGAGGTCTAATGGAGCAAGCAATGGCATGAAGAGGCTAGCACAATGTCCGGCATGAAGTAATCAGTAAGATGAATTACTCTTCTCTTCTTCAAGTCCATCCATTTCAAAGTTTGTTTTGCCCTTCCTTGTCCAAATTCTAAGGACCTTATTTTTCCTATGCATACATTTCCCAAGGATTTCATGATTTGCCCTGTTAGTCCAAGTTCATCCAAAGGAGCCATATCTCAAAATCCAATTTTCCCTGAATGTGTCTACCAGAGCATAACTATTCTCTTACCATCTCTCTGGTTTTAATCTCTTTGAAGATTAAAGAGCTTCTCTAGAAGCATATCATTCTAGGGGCTAACAGGTTAATGTATTATTATAAACTTAAAAAATTAGAGAATTTTAGAACTTGAAAGAACTAGAAGAGTATGTATGTATACTCAGAAGTGAAGGGAAGAATAGAATTGAAACAAAGTAGAGTGGGCATGCATATGTAGAGTGGACTTGCTGTGAAGCTCAAGCTGAGTATTGCCAGGCAGAAATTAGGGCTTTGTTTCAGGCCAGATATTTGGGTATTTCAAGAAAAAAAATGAAATCTACATTTTTATGTAAAATATTTCAGTTAAAAAATTTCTTCTATTTAAAAACCTGTTCTAAATAAAATATGTCTGCTGGCTATATCTAGATAACACCATATTAGAACCTCTGATAGGTCATTCAATGTCAATAAGCTCATGATAAGATGAAGAAATTGAAGCCCAGAGAGCCAAGTATTTTCCTAAACAAGAGTACACCCCAGGTCTCCAGACCCATGATTTAAGAATGCCACCTTTACCTACTTCTGCCTCTTCATTCCTCTTAACAAACATACGATGTTTTAGAAGTGTTTTATTTTCTTCTCGTCAAAAGTGTATTATGTAAATGGTTACACTGAAGAATCCATCTAGTTTCTAGCCTCCCAGGAGAAGCTTGTGTATAGCAAATTCAATCAAGAAACTATTACTCTAACTTTTTTAAAAGTTTGTATAGATTCTCCAAATATATGTGTTCACTTTCCTATCCACCTATACCACATTCCTGAGTTATTTATACTTTGGAATTATTTGCCTTGAGTTAATTATTATGTTTCTTTTCCTTTTTTTTTGAGACAGAGCCTCATTATGTTGCCCTTGGTAGAGTTCCATGGCATCACAGCTCACAGCAACTTCAAACTCTTGGGTTTAAGCAATTCACTTGTCTCAGCCTCCCAAGCAGCTGGGACTACAGGTGCCCCATGATGCCTGGCTATTTTTTGTTGTTGTTGTTGTTGTTGTTGTCATTGTTGTTTAGCTGCCCTGTGCTAGGTTTGAACCCACCACCATCAGGGTATGTGGCTGGCTCTATAACCTCTGTGCTACCGGGGCCGAGCCCATTATTATGTTTCTAATGATAGTGAAATATAGTAGGACAATAATAATGTGTTACAGAACTCAACTATGCAATTTAACTATTTCTTTCTTTGATATTGACTTGAAATGCTTCAGATTAATTTCAGTCTATATGTAATTTATTCAGTCAATTTTAGACATTTAGAAATCCAAAGATTAATATTACGGACATATTCCTTTGGAGAACATCAGCATATTATTTCTGTGTTATAAAAATGAAAAGGCTCCTTTGTGCATGGAGATTTATATATTTAATGTGTCCCTAAACTCTGAAATCTAAAAGCTGATTAGCAGTATGTGAACAAAGTTGAGGTATTTTTTATATTTTTACTTTAAATTATAACCCAAGTTAAAATTCTAGTTGGCAAACTTCTCTATATTATTATACATAGCTTAGCACCAGTTTTTAAATCCAAATCCTCTTGAGGCTTCTCATTTAAATATTTGAATTTTAATGTGGCACACCTACATTTGAAACTAAATCCAAATCCACCCTGGCAATATACTAATTGAACGAAGCTGTCCATTCCAATTGTGGGTAATGGGGATTAGGGTGTTCACAAATGAAATCCATTGATCAGGTCACATGGTATCATTTCAGGGCTGTGAAAAATTGCTTGCTACCTTTGGTTTTGCCCTTCCCTTGAGGTGCCCACTCTTTTCTGTGACCCCAGCTCACTTCAAGATTTTTAGATTTGCTGCTAACTAAGGTGGATGCATTTTCTGACCTTACTGATGGGAATAGACTAGAACTCTCTCAAGTGCTGTAGGAACTAATTAATATGCATATAATTCTCAGAAACAATCATTATTTTATGTATTTCTTTGAAAGAGAGTCATGCAGTAATAAGGGCTAATAGTGTTAAGGATGTACCCAATTCTAATATAGAGAGAGATTTCTTATTTAAATCCAATGTTTTATTTAGATAATACTTACCTAAAATTTATCTAAAATATTTATCTAAAATTTAGTAGATAAGAAATAACATTATTATCTAATATTTATCTAAAATCAGTATTATCTAGACATGATATTTTATTTCATGACTTAAAATACCTCACATAAATTTGTGAATGTATAAGTGTGAACATATGAGGTATTGTATTATTCTTAAATTGTCTTTCTTCAGTTGACAAGAAGAAAGATCTCCCTTGGTATCTGCAGGAGATTGGTTCTAAGACCATCAAAGGATACCACAACTACCACAGACTCAAGTCCTGAACTTAGCCTTGTGAAATCTGAAGATAGGAAAAGTTGGTTCTCTATATACATCAATTTTGAATTCCATGAATGCTGTATTTTTGATCCACAGTTGGTTGCAGATGTGAGACCTGCCAATATAAAGGGCCAAATGTATTCATTGAAAAAAAATTAAAATATAAATGGACCTGTGCTATTCAAAGCTATTCAGTTCAAGGGTTAACTGTAGTACATGAACAATGAGCTTAGAAATTACAAAACTTCAAATCTTTTTAGAAATTTAAAACTTTACATAGGATTAAAGTGATAATTAAGGGAAATATTGTAGTTATTTTATGTAATTTACTGTAACATATTGGATGATTACCAAAGGAGCAAAACACTGTAACAGACATAAGAAACACCATGACAGATAAATCTCTCAATCTGAAATGTGCATTTTCTATTGTACCTTATTCACCTAAGTTGGGACCTCAGTTGCTGATAACACAGGCCCAAATAGAAACTCATAGGCATGAGAGTATCAGAAGAGGGTACCTATAGCTAGTCGGTGGTTATCCAAGCACAGCAGCCAGTGTCAAGGTGCACATGGGGTTGAATATAAGGTGAGACCTTCAGTTCAAGAAGAGGACCAGGTCCTACACATTATTAGTATGTGGCAGATTTTTGAGGCAGGGAAACAGGAGTAGAGCTATAACAAAAACACTGTTACTAAATTGGAAGTGTAAAATGGAAATCTGAGCCAAAGATTGGTCAAATACTTCATCCTTTGACTTGAAAACTTCTTTAACTTGCTCCCCAGTCCACACAGGGTAGAAGCATTACGGACCTGAGGTGTTAAGCACCTCTTTCCAATCATGAGATAACTACTGAGCTATGGATACACATGAGCATGACCCATGGGCACCAAGTTAAAAGTTAAAATTAGAATGAAAATACTGTGTGGAGTTATGAACAATCATACCATATGGGGAAAAAGTTGTACAAAGTGATTCTAGACAAGAGATTAAAATAAATAAAACAAAGTCAAAAGTAAAGATAAAATTACCCAGAACAGCAGTCCTTGGGGGAAAAAATCATAATCCAGAGTTGCTACACTATGTAATCTAAAATATCCACTTAGTAACAGCAACAAAATAAAGAACTATGCAGATAAACAGAAACGTGTGACCCACACTCAGGAGAAATCAACAGAAAAAGCAGTTTATGCAGAGGTCTAGATCTTTAATTTATCAGACAAAGATTTCAAAGCAGCTATTGTAAATATTTCATAGAGCTAAAGGAAACCATGTTTAAAGAGTGGAAGGAAAGTATAATGATAATAACTCATGATACAGGAAATCTTAATAAAGAAAGATAAATATTAAAAAGAAACAAATGGAAGTTCTATAGTTGAAAAATACAATATTGGAAGTAGCAAATTAACTATATGAAATCAATAGCAGATATAACATGAACAAATATGTGTATAACATTGCAGGAGAAGGAATTAGTGAACTTGAAGATCGAGCAATAGAAATAATTCAATCTTTAAAAATACAAGAAAAAGATTGGAGAAAAGTGAATAACATATCAGATACCTATTGGTAACTTTATTATTTTTTTTTAATTTTTTTTTTGTAGAGACAGAGTCTCACTTTATTGCCTTTGGTAGAGTGCCGTGGCATCACACAGCTCACAGCAACCTCCAGCTCTTGGGCTTAGGTGATTCTCTTGCCTCAGCCTCCTGAGTAGCTGAGACTACAGGCGCCCGCCACAACGCCGGCTATTTTTCTGTTTTGCAGTTCGGCCGACGGTGGGTTTGAACCTGCCACCTTCGGTATATGGAGCCGGCGCCCTGCTCCATGAGCCACAGGCGCCTTCTTTTATTGGTAACTTTAATTATGCCAATATATGTGTAATGGCGTTCCAAAAAAAGAAAAGAGAGAGAAAGGAGTTTAAAACATATTGGAAAAATAATGATCAAAAATATTTTCACATAGATGTATAATAATGTATAGATCCAGGAAGCTCAGTGTATTTCAAGAAGGATAAAGACAAAATGATTCATATGTTGGCCCATCACAGTAACATACTGAAACCAAAAGACAGAGAGAAAATACTGAATGCAAACAAGAGAACAGCAACAGGATTAATGGCTGTTTTTTCTTATCAGAAAAACTGAAGGCAAAAGGTAGTGTAGCCACATGTTGCAATGTCGGAAAAAAAAAAAATAGAGGGAATTTGTTGCCAGCATGTCTGCCTTGGAAGCAATATTAGTGGAAATTCTTCAAGTTGAAAGAAAGTGACTATGGGAAATAATAAAGAGAAATAAAGAAAGGGTGCCTGAAAATATATAGGTAAATATAAAAGATGGTATAAGTACATTTTTTCTCTTTATTTTAATTTTTCCAAAATATACAATTCTAACAAGTAATAATTAAAACATTATCTTGGATTTCTTACATATGGATGTAGTATATGTGACAATAATGGCAAGGAAGGGATGGAACAAAATGGATTTAAATTGGAACAAGTTGCTGTCTTTACTGTCTTATGTCATATTAACTTTTAAGTTGGTGTTAATATAGATTTTGATAAATTAAGATGTGTATTTTAATCTTTAGAGCAGCTACTAAGAAAATATCTTTTAAAAAGTTTAAAATATCAACAAAGGAGTTAAAATCCTAACATTACATTATTTAACACAGAAAAAAGGCAGTAAAGGAAAGAGAAAAATAAAAAGACATGGCATAAATTTTTTTAAAAAATAGAAAAGTGAAAAATATAAATTCAATCATATTAGTAATTACATTAATTTGGAATGGATTTAGCATTCCGATCAATGTAGAGACTGTCAGATGGAATAATAATGCAAGAATCAACTACATATGTTCTGTAACAGACTATCATGAAAATCAAAGACATATGTCAAAAGTTTTAAAAGATAGAAAAAGATAAACCATGAAAACAGTAGTAATAACAGACATGAAGTAGCTATATTCAGAGCAGACAATATAAAAGAAAAGAAATATAAGAAATAAAGAGGGCAATTTCATAATAATCAAAGAGTCAGTATTAGGAACATATAACAATAACAAGTGTAAACATATCTAACAGCAGAGACTCATACATTAAGCAAAGTTAAAAGAGAATGATTAAAAGAGAAATAAAAAATTCAAAAATTATGGTTGGATATTTCAATGTGGCATTAAATTCTCCAGTCACTCTCAATAAATGATAGAATGACTAAGCTGAACATCAGCAAGGATGCAGAAGTCTTGAACATTCTATTCACCCAACTGACTTAACTGAAAATGATAGAACACTTCATCCAACCCAAGCGCAGTAATATTCTTTTCAAGTGCATACATAATACTATCCAGAATAGATCATAAAACAAACTTCAACATATTTAAAAATATAGATTTCATTCAGGTGTGCTTTCTGACTACAATGGAATTAAATAAGAAATAAGCAACAAAAAGAATTTTAGGAATATGCCAAATATTTTTAAATCAAGGAACATATTTATAAGTAATCCATGGGTCATTGAAGAAATCAGAAGGAAATTTAGAAAATATTTTGAAATGACCAGGCATGGTGGTTCATACCTATACTTCCAGCACTTTGAAAGGCCAAGACAGGAGGATCACTTGAGCCTAGGAGATCAAGACCAGCCTGAACAACACAATGAGACCCCCCACTACAAAAAGTGGCAAAATTAGGCAGGTGTGGGGAGACATGATTATAGTTCCAACCACTGAGCCAGGACGATTGCTTGAGCCCCAGAGTCTCAGGTCACAGCAAGCTATAACCAGGCCACTGCACTCCAGCATGGGTAACAGAGCGAAATCCTTCTAAAAAAAACCCCCTCAATAATATAAAAATAAGGAAAATTTCTTGCAATGGATAAAAATGGGAACATAGGATATTAAAGTGTATGGAACATAGCTAAAGCACTGTTTATAGGCAAATGAACAGGTTTAAATGCCTACATTAAAGAAGAAAGGCCTCAACTCCATAATCTAACACAAATCTTTAAAAGATAGAAATAGAAAAAATGAAAATAAATTGAAACTCAAGCAATCATTATAAAGAAAATAATAAAGATCATAATAAAAATCAATGAAAAAAATGAAAATAGAATAATAATAGAGGCTATCAGTGAAACCAAAGATTGGTTCTTTGAAAGTACATGTTATGCACAAAAATACATAACTTTAGTTAGGATGACCAAGAACAAAAAGAGAGAAGGCTCAAATTAGCTTATTGTGAAAAGATAGGTGGAATGTAACTATTGACCTTAGAGACCTTAAAGGGGAAATAAAATGAGTATCAGGGAAGACTCTCAACAACTTTATGCCATTTTTAGTAATTGATAAGCTTACCAGAAATCTTATGAGGAAATTCAAAGAACCTAAAATAGCCAAAACAATTTTGAGGAAGAATAACAAAGTTGAGAGTCTTATATTTCCTGTTCTTAGACCTTGCTAATAATAAAGCTATACATATCAGGCACCTGTGGCTCAAAGGAGTAGGGCACCGGCCATATGTGCTGGAGGTGGCGGGTTCAAACCCAACCCTGGCCAAAAAAACCAAACCCCCCCCCCAAAATATAAAGCTACAGATATCGAGACAGTGTGGTATTGGTGTAATGTAAGATCAATGAAACAGTGAAACAGAATTGAAAGTCCGAACATAAATCCTTATGTATATGGTTAACTTGTTTTCAACATAGTTGATGAGAGAATGTAATGGAAAATTGAAAGTCTTTTCAAGAAATGGTTCTAGAAAAATTAAATATCCATATGCTAAATAAATGAATTTTATCCATTACCTCACAATGTACATTAAAATTAACTCAAAATGGATCATAAACCTAAATGTGATAGTTAAAACTATAAGATTTTCATAAGAAATCATAGGAGAAAATCTTTGAGGCTTAAGTAAACGTTTCCTAGATAAGCCACCAAATGCAAGATTTATAATAGCAAAAAATGACAATAGGGACTTGATCAAAATTTAAAACTTTTTAAAAGACAGCATGAAGAAAATGAGAAAAAAATGAGCCCAGGCTAGGAAAAGAAATATTTTCAAATCATACCTGAAATGGTATAAAACATTTGTTTCCTAAATATATAAGGAATTCAACAACACAGTAAGAAGACAACTCAGTTAAAGTACAAGTGTGGTAGCCAGCTTCCAGTTAACCTCCAAGATCTTTATGTGTTGACGTTCTCTGTGTAGTGCCCTCCCATGTTGTATCATAGCTGGACTTTGTGACCAATAGACTGCAGCCTGAGTGATGATAAGTCACATTTAAGGCTAAGTCATAAGCCATGGAGGCTTGTGCCTTGCTCTCTCTGTCTTGGATCAATCCTTCTTAGGGAAGTTAGCTAACATATTATATGAGACTCCCAACTAACAGCCTAGTGAGAGAGACACCTTGGAAGTGGATACTTCAGTCCTAATCAAGCCTAAAGATGACTGACATCTTAAATGAATTGTTATGAAAAACCCTGAGCCAGAAACACTATCCTGAGGCAAATCCTATTGGATTCTTGACACCCACAAACCATGTGAGATAATAAATATTTCTGTTGGTTCTAAGTCACTAAGTTTGGAACATTTTGTTCCAATTTGTTCCAATTGAAGCAATTGATAACTAATACAATAGATAGAGGATTTGAATGGATACTTCTTCAAAGATGATCCTGCAATGGCTAATAAGTTCATGAAAAGATGATTAATATCTTTAGTAATTAGAAAAATGCAAATTCAAACTACAATGTGATACCACTACAAAAACACTAAAATGGCTGTAATAACAAATATTAACAATACCAGGTATTGGTGAATGTGTGGCAAATTGGAACTGTCATACACTGCTGGCAGGAACCTAAAATGGAAAAACAATTTCTTAAAAATTTAAATATAAACTTACCATACAATCCAACAATTTCATACTTAGATATCTATCTAAGAGAAATCAAAACATATCCACACAAATATTTATATGTGATTATTCACTTCAGCAATATTCATAACACCCCTCAACGGGAAAAAATCTGAATGTCCCATAACTTGTGAATGGATAAACAATGGAACAACTATGCAATTAAATAGTTTTGAGCAACAAAAAGGAGCAAAACCATTAGTACATGTTATAATGTTGATAAGCATCAAAAATATTATGCTAAATGAAAGAAGCTAAATACAAGAGACAACATATTCTGTTATTTCACTTGTATATTATTTTCAGAAAATTCAGACATGTACAGACAAACGCAAATCAGTGCTTGAGTCTGGGGTTGGGAGTGGGAACTGACTGTAAATAGTTAAGGAGCAACTTTGGGGAGTAATAAAAATGTTGTGACCATTGATTGTGCTCATGGTTGCACAACTCTATAAATTCATTACAATCATTAGTCTGTGTACTTGTGATTGATGAATTTATGGTAAGTGTATCATACAAGTCTGTTAAAAATAAAATGAAAATGATATAAAGTACCAAGGTAGTGACTGAATTTAATTCTAAATAAAGGTCTAGAAAAAATTCATGAATGTGTAGAAATTAAGGTGAAACTCAAAAGTTGAAGCACTTGTGGTAAGAGTTTAAAGAGAACCATAGTTCTATTCAGATGAAAGATTAAAAATGTAAAAATGTGTTAACATGATTAGGAGTCTGGTGTCTCTAGTTGGGGCAGGTAGAGTGAAGAGCAGATTTGAAATGACACACTAGGTTTGACTTCATCCTATAGGCCATGTGGAAGAACTACTGCATAATCTCCAGGCCTGATCTCTCCTCTGTGCTTCATGCTTAAAAAACCTATTTGCAAGTCTTCACCTGATTGTTCCCAAACACATTAAGCTAAACCTACTACAAATTTCTTCCTACACTTTTCCTTCTTTCTTTCTTCCTTCCTTCCTTCTTTCCCTCCTTCCTTCTTTCCTTCCTCCCTCCCTCCCTTCCTTCTCTTCTCTTATCTTCTTTTTGATAGAGTCTTACTTTGCTGCACTTGGTAGAGTGCTATGGTGTCACAGCTCACAGAAACCTCAAACTCTTAGGATCAAGTGATCCTCTTGCCTCAGCCTCCTGATTAGTCCAGATTACAGGCTTCTGACAAAATGCCTGGCTATATTTCAGAGATGGAGTCAGGTCTCACTCTTGCTCAGGATGGTCTTGAACCCTTGAGCTCAAGTAGTCCACCCAACTTGGTTTCCAGAGTGCTAAGATTACTGGTGTGACCCCCCTACCGCTCTTCACACCAGAGCGGTAACACCTTATTGGCTGTTCTACCATCCCCACACCTCCCCTAACCGAGTCTATGTAAGGTGCTCTTGTCTTTTGTTCCCTCTCTCTCTTCACTTCTCCTCTCCTCTCCCCCTTGTCCCCCGTGTGTCTTCTCTCTCTCTCTCTCTCTTTCTCTCTCTCCCCTCCTCCTTAATGCTGCTCTGCAGCTTCCCCCACCAATAAAGACCTTTCGTACAAAAAAAAAAAAAAAAAGATTACTGGTGTGAGCCACTGTGCCTGGCCCAAATTCTCTTTTTCAGTTGATGACTAACACCATCTATCCAGTTGCTCAAGATAGAAACTTAACTATCCTTTATGCTTCTGTGTTCGCACCTCAGTATCTAATCAATCAAAATATTTTAATACTTCCTAATACTAGGAAGAACTAGTATTAGAATACTATAGAATAATATTAAATACTAGTAATACTTTAATACTTCTAATCAATCAAAATGTTTAATACTTCCTAAATTCTCTGAACCTTCTGTTACTTCATCTGTCTAGCACTACTATTTTAGGTTTAACACTCATGCTTCTGTTTTTCTGTTATTAAAATGATCTTTGTGGTAGTTTTCTTGTTTATGGTCTTGCCTCCTTCAAATAAATCTACAACCTAGCTTTCAGTGATTAATTTGAAATTCAGATATTCCCATGGCATTCTCTTTAATTGCTTCTCATCATCTAATAGATGCAGTTCAAGTTAATCAATTAGCCTTTCATTTTCTGTCCCATGCCCATCCCATCAAAATTTGTCCCCATAACTTCCTCAGCCTGTCTTATCAGTCCTTACATTTCATGCCCTATCTTACTTCTATGCTTTTCTGAGACTTTCCCTGTTCACCTATCTCTACTCATAAGTCTCAACTCAGTACCTTCAGAAAGCTGTTTCTGGATACCATATCCTTTGACCTAGATTAGATGGTCTTACCAAGTTGGACATCTCTATATTATTATTTTTTCCATACTGTGTTGTATAATAATGAACAGTTTGTGTCTTTCCCTTGATTGTGAATTCCCTGAAACAAAGCCTTTTGTCTTTCTGGCCTTTGTAATCCAAGAGCCTGCTATTGTATCTGTGATATATGAGAAACATAAAACATATTAATGGAATGAAATGGATAGATGGATGAAAGTAGTAAATTACTGGTAATATGGAGAATGGCTTGAAGAGGGAATGGCATCAGTTTAAAAGTGGTCCAGGTAAGAGTTAACAAATTCCCAATTTTTAAGAAAATTACAACCATCATACAAACAAAACAAAATGATAAATTAAGTTGATACACCATTGGCTAGATACAGAAAAGTAAAATCTTTAATAACCTCAATCAGAAACCAAAAGGGAGAAATAACAACTGATACTACAGAACTATAAGAGATTATTTCTGACTATTACAAAAATCTTTATACCAGGATATTTGACAATATGGAAGAAATGGACCATACCTGGAATCATATCATCTCCTAAACTTTATCAGGAAGAAATATATCTCTTGAACAGACCAATATCAAGCACTGAAATTGAGGAAACAATAAAAAATCTCCCCCCCCCCACAAAAAAAGCTCTGACAAGATGGCTTCATGTCAGAATTCTATCACACCTTCAAAGATGAGCTTGTGCTTATACTGCAGAACCTATTCCAAAACACTGAGAAGGAAGGAACCTTCTCTAACACTTTCTATGAAAAGAACATCACCTTAATTCGAAGACCAGGAAAGGACCCAACTAAAAAGGAGAACTACAGACCAATTTCACTAATGAATACAGATGCCAAAATACTCAATAAAATTGTGGCAAATAGATTGCAGCTACATCTTAAAAACATTATATATCACAATCAAGGATCAAGTAGGCTTCATCCCAGGAATGCAAGGCTGGTTTAACATATGCAAATCCATACATGTAATTCACCATATCATTTGAAGCAAAAACAAAGACCATATGACTCTCTCAATAGATGCAGAAAAAGCTTTAGATAAAATTCAGCATCCTTTTCTAACAAGAACACTTAAGAAAATAGGCATAAGGTGGAACATTTCTTAAGTTGACTGAAGCCATCTATGATAAACCCACAGATAATATCATATTCAATGAAGTAAAACTGAAAGCTTTTTCACTTAGAACTGGAGCAAACAAGGATGTCTACTATCACCACTACTATTCAACATAGTTCTGGAAGTTCTAGCCAATGCATTCCGGCAAGGGAAGGATAAAAAGGATATCCAAATGGGTGCATAGGAGGTCAAATTCTTGTTCTATGGTGATGATATGATCATCTTATACTTGGAAAACTCCAAAGACTCAACCACAAAACTTCTGGAAGAGATCAAGAAATATAGTAACATCTCAGGGTACAAAAGAAATGTCTACAAATTAGTAGCCTTTGTATACACCAGTAACAGCCAAATTGAGAAACAAATGAAGGACATAATTCCCTTCCCAGTAGCTTCAAATAAAATGAAGTACTTAGGAATATACCTAACAAAAGAGGAGAAGGATCTCTTCACAGAGAATTATGAAACCTTAAGAAAAGAAATAGCAGAAGACATTAACAAATGGAAGAACATACCATGCTCTTGGTTGAGAAGAATCAACATTGTTAAAATGTAATCCCCATTAAAATAAAAACAAAGCTGGAGACATCATTCTACCAGACTTCAGGTCATATTACAAGACCACAGTTAAAAAAAACAGCATGGTATTGGCACAAAAATAGAGATGTAGACATATGAAACAGAATAGAAAAGCCAAAAGATGAAACAGGTCTCTTAAATCTCTTAAATCCATCTGATCTTTGATAAACCAAACAAAAGCATACAGTGGGGAAAAGAATGCCTATTCAGCTAATGGTGCTGGGACAACTGGATAACCAGATGTAAAAGACTGAAACTGGACCTACACATTTCATCACTTAATAAAAATTGGCTCAAGATGGATAAAAGATTTAAATCTGAGACAGACACAAAATGAGAAAAATCTTAGAAGGAAGTCTAAGAAAAACTGTTGATGATGTTGGCCTGGGGAAAGATTTTACAGAGAAGACTTCAGCGGCAATTGCAACAACAACAAAAATAAACTAATGGGACTTACTTAAAATGAAAAGCTTCCACATAGCTAAGGACACAACATTTAAAGCAAATAGACAACCTTCAGAATAAGAAAAGATATTTGCATGGTATGTTAATGACAAAAGGTTGGTAACTAGAATTTAAGGAGAATTCAAATTAATCTACAGAGGAAGAGCAAACAATCTCTTTTATCACTGGGCAAGAAACATGAACAGAACCTCTTGGAGGAAGAAAGATGAATAGTTAACAAATATTTGAAAAAATGCTCATCATCAGGATCATCAGATAAGTGAAAATCAAAACCACCCTGAGATATCACCTAACACTAATAAGATTAACCCACATCATTAAGTCCCAAAGCTGAAGACGCTAGTGTGAATGTGGAAAGAAGGGAACACTTTGACACTGTTGGTGGGACTGCAAACTAATATACCCTCTTCAGAAAAATCACACAGAATCCTCAAAGAAGTCAAATTAGACTTCCCATTTGATCTTGCAATCTCATTACTAGGCATCTACCCAGAAGAAAAAAAAAATGTTTCATCATAAGGACATTTGTACTAGATTGTTCACTGCAATCTTACAATAGCCAAAATGTGGAAACAACCTAAATGCTTGCCAACCCAGGAATAGATTAGCAAGCTGTGGTATATGAATACCATGGAACACTATTCAGCCATTAAAAAAGATGGAGATTTTACATCTTTTGTATTAATCTGAATGGAGTTGAAGCACAATTTTCTTAGTAAAGCAACACAAGAATGGAGAAGCAAGATCTAATATACTCAATACTACTATGAAGCTAGTAGATGATTTTAATATGCCCCCACATAAAGGAAAAAACTCAAATCAATTCAAGATTGGAAGAGGAGGATCAAGGGAGAAGGGAGAGGGGAGGAGAGAAGGGCATGAGTGTGCTCCCACTTAATGGGCGCAATGATAGGGTATATGGCACACCTCTTGGGGGCAGGACACAATTATAAGAAAATGCTACCTATCAAATGTATATACTATAACCTATTTTTTGTACCCTCAAATTAACCTGAAATAATAATAAATTAAAAAATAAATAAAAATGAAAGTATAAAAAATAAAAATTTTAAAGCAGAAATACAGAATTTTTACTTAAAATTTTAGACTGGAGGCTGCCTTGAAATATTGGAAGATCTGACATTATAGGAGTCATATGTCTACATGGTAACATCAGCTGAATCTGCACATCCTTTAAATGGCATGAGAGCTTTATAGTTTACCACAGGCCCCAGCCAGGCTGAGTCAGTTATTTTATTACTGGTTTTGATCCTATAAACATTAGAGTTTGTGATACCAGTGTTTTACACAATGCCAGTGCATTAATGGTGCTTCTCAAATATTACTGTGCATGAGAATCATCTGGACAACTTGTTTGGACCTATAACTACTGGACAAATCCTAGACATTTTCTTAAGGAGGGCCCTAAAATTTCCACTCCTTTCTTTCAATTATTTTTTCTTTTGGTTTTTTTGAGACAGAGTCTTACTCTGTTGCTCTGGGTAGAGTGCTGTGGCATCATAGCTCACAGCAACCTCAAACTCTTGGGTGCAAGTGATCCTCTGAGCACCTCCGAAGTAGCTGGTACTAAAGGCATGCACCACCATGCCCCGCTAATTTTTTTTTCTATTTTTAGTAGAGATAGGTTCCTGTTCTTGTTTCGGGGGGAGGAAGGGTCTTGTTCTTGTTCCAGCTGGTCTTGAACTCGCATGCTTATGCAGTCCTCCTGCCTTGACCTCCCGGAATGCTAGGATTATTGGCAAGAACCACTGTACTTGCATTCTAAGGAAGTCCCAGATAATGCTGATGCTGTGGTCTGAGGATCAAACTTGAAGTTACTCTATAGTATAACATTTTCACTGACAGTAGCATTTTCTTCACAGGAATATTTAGTTTTAAAAATCAATAATCTGGAACTGATGTTTATATCTATCTACATAGTTAAATCCTGGTTATTATTGGGCTTTTTGTATACAAGTGGTAGCAATTAAGCTGCTTAGTCTCCTTATACCATCAGGCCAAGAGCTTTTTATTCTTCTCACTTCTCCCAGGGTGCTCCAATTGATTTTTGATTTTAAACCTGAGTTACAGTGCTGTGAATTGGTTCTTCAGAATGAACTAAATAGTCATTGGCATTTCAATAGCAATTTCCATTCAAGTTACTTTGAATATGCCATCCGGTACCAAATATGAATGTCTTCATAGTAACAGACAAACTGAGACTGATAGCTAGGAGGTGGTAATCATCATCAAATAGTACTTATGAACACATGTAAGGCCCACATTTTAGATCAAGTGAGGACTAGTTAGTGGTGACACATTCAGGGTAAGGGGGAATCAATGACTTGTCTAAGATCACACAGCTGTCAGATATCTGATTGCTTTCCAACAATCCTTTTCCGAAACCATAAACTGAACTTTAGAAATAAATTAATCAATAAAATATTGTCCAAACATGAATTAGAAATGATACTTCTAATTTTGTCCAAATATAATCATGTCCCCTATTTCAGGTTTTGCTCTCCCCGCAGTGGGTCAGATCCTCAGCAGGGAAGACGTGGTCATTGCACTACCTCTGGGATCCTCACAGGCCACTGTGCAACATTTGCCAGAGATGCTGGGATGGTGCCTTCAGGGGCCAAGAAATGAAGTGGTGGTAGCTGCTTCTAGGAGTGAGTGTGAAAGACTCAAGGAATATTTCATATTCTATAGGATTATTCATGGGAAGGTCTGAGATCTCACCCATTGAGTTCGGGAATTAGGAAAATCACGTGTATTTAAGAACAGTGGCTGTTGACCTGGGATCTGTTTAGAGATGGGAAATGGAACTGGATATGGCTCAAAAATTCAAACTGTTTCTTCTACAAGGACTTCTTTCCCCATTAAATGATGGCAAAGGCACAACTCTGTCAAACTCTATGGGGAAAACTGGTCAAACTTATTCTTGGGGCCTCACATGTCTTAGGAATTACAGTAGAACCTCCATGATTGACCTCTATTCTACGTTGACCATCTCCTTAAGTTGATCTAATTTTCATAGATTAGACATGTACCACATGTACATATCAGTACAGTGGGCCTAGTTCCTTATGTTGACCACCTCCATATGTCAACCAGTTTGTTACAGCCCCTTAGGGGTCATCTTACAGAGGTTCTTCTGTATTATGAGCGTAGAACAGTTACTGATTCTTACTTCACTTGCTCTGGTTGTGAGAGAGAATTCCTACCTATGTTCTCAGAGGGACTTCAAGCATACATTCTTTTTTTAAATTTATTTTTTAAAATTTTATTTTTAGTTGACAAATGATAATTGTATATATTTATGGGGTAAAATGTGATGTTTTGATACATGTTTGCAATGTGTAATATTAAATCAGGCTAATTAACAAATTCATCGCATACTTATCTTTTTTATAGTGAAAACATTTGAAATCTACTCTTCAAGCAATTTTGAAATATACAATGTGTTATTATTTATTATAGTCACCATTATGTGAATTGGAGTGTGAAACCTTAGTCTGCCTGTCTACTTAAAACATTGTAACTTTTGGTCAATGTCTCCCTTTCTCCATCCAGCCCCTTCCCAAGCCTCTTGTAACTACCACTCTACTTTCAACTTCTATGAGTTTAACTTTTTAATATTCCACATATGAATGAAATCATGCATTTCTTTTTCTGTGCTTGGATTATTTCGCTTAGCATAATATCCTCCAAGTTTATCTAGGTTGCCTCCAATGACAGAATTTTCTCTGTTTACATTCATGACTTGAAGTCAGGACAAACAGCAGGCTATTATCTTGGTGTTTCTTCTCTCACAATATTGCTGATGTCCAGTCTGATATATCTTTTTCTGGAACCAGCCACTCAAAGGGTTAATGAATGCCTAACACCATAACGTATGAATTATGTTTTACCTCTTTTGCAATTGTTAGTGGTTTCTATGATATCCACGTATCAACTGCTACACAGCCACAGATTCCAAAGCAAGAACCTATTTGGCAGTCTGAACCAGAGGCTCAAAGACATGAACACAGGCTCTCAGTAAGTGATTAACTATTGAGCTCCTAGTATGTGCCAGGCACTGTTCTAGGCACAAGATATCCAGCAGTGAACAAAATAGTCAAAGCCCTGCTTCAAAAGGACATGAATTTTTTTTTTTGTAGACAGAGTCTCACTCTGTCACCCTCAGAAGAGTGCCATGGAGTCACACAGCTCACAGCAACCTCCAACTCCTGGGCTTAGGCAATTCCCTTGCCTCAGCCTCCTGGGTAGCTGGGACTACAGATGCCCACCACAATGCCCAGCTATTTTTTTGTTGCAGTTTGGCTGGGGCCGGGTTTGAATCCACCATCCTTGATATACAGGGCCAGTGCCCAACCCACTGAGCCACAGGCACCACCCGGAATTTTAAAGAAGAGATAGGGAAGATAGATAATAGATAATAAATACATAAATAAATTAATCTAAATTCATTTATTAACAAGTAACTAGAAATACACAATTTAGAAAAAAGTTGTAGTGAGTGACAGAGGTAGGGCATACTTACTTTGGGTAATCAGAGAAGACTTCTTTGAGGAGGGCAAGTGCTTCAAGAAGTTTGGACGAGCAGGTGGAAAGGTCCAGGGAGAGGACCACATCTGGACTTTCCAACAAAGCAGAAGAAGGTGGAAAGTGTACCCATATAAGGTCAGAGAAATAGATGGGGCCAAGGAAATTTAGGATCTTGTAGGCAGTGTTTTATGTTTCTTTTACTATATGCATAATGGAAAGCCATTGGGGGTTATTAAGCAAGGAAGTACTATAATTTATGTTTAGGGAAGTGTTGTGTAGGTGATGAATTGAAGGGACAAAAGTAGGCAGATTCCACAAGAAATGATCCAGTAGTGCTGGCAGGTCATGATGTTGCCTCTGAATTTAGTTTTAAGAGCTGTATTGGTGGAGACTGGGGAGAGAAGAATTCAGGCATCTCTGGCTGGCGAGATCTGCCAAGAAACATCCCTTTGGGGACACAGGGAGACAGCATGAGACTTCTGGACCCCCGAGGAAGGCAAAAGCAGTGGAGATCTGGTAAGTGGTTGCGTGTGTTCATTTGGTCTAATACTGCTGGCAGCTGTGGCTACAGCAACAGTGAGATTGCAAACTGGAAAGGCCTTGCCTGTGAGCTGTTTGGGTTTCTTTTGGACCTGGTACTCAGTTGAACTGTCTTGGGAGAATTGGGGCAAGAGTGTGGGGGTCTGTGAGTGTTGTCTGGGGCTCCAGACTAAGGTACCAAGCCAGACAGAGCTACCAGTGTTTGGTTGTGGGCCGTGCGGAGCCATCATAGGAGAACTGCCCCGGGAAGCTCCACCCTCAGGGTCGCAGAACAAGCATCTGGGAGGAGCAAGTAATCTAGTGACTGAGCAGCCTAAAGGTGGTGACTGAGACACCTTGCAGCCTTAGCCCTCAGGGGCATAGGGTAAGACTGGCTTTGGCACACTGGATAAGTGGAGAGCCACTTAAGGAGTGATCCCAGCGACAAGCCCTTTCCTGGGAAAGCTTCTGCTTAGCCCAAGTTAGCAATTTAAAGTGTCTTCTAAACAGGCTGAGGAGGATTTAAGCTCTCCACACTGCGGGGTTTGAGAAATCATTAGAGGCCTCCGGTCTCCATTTTGTTCAGCCTTATCAACATTGTGATTAACATATCATACCCCAGAAGATCACCTTTTGCCCAGACAATATCAGCAAAATATATATACTGCTTTGTTTCTTGGTTTTGTTTTGTTTTGTGGGGTTTTTGTTGTTGTTTGTTTGTTTTCATTATTGTTGTTTTGTTTTTAATTTCAACATTTTCCTTAAAGATTTTTCTTTTCTTTTTTTTATTTCTTCATTTTTCTAGATTAAATGTAATTTTCCCTTGTTGCCTTTTTCAACAATTAGACTTCAATTTTGCTAGTGTGTCTACCCATAGTAATTGTTTTTTTTTTCCCCAATCTTATCCCATAAAATTTTTGTTTTGCTTGTTTTGATTTGATTTATTGCATTTTTGTCTCCCCTCTCTACTTGGTGGAGGTGGGTACTGTGTCCAAACAGGCTGGCAAAGAGCTGCTGACCTAATCACCCAACCAGGCATCCCCAGAGGTTGGGGGTGTCTTAAGGTTGGGTCAAAGTACCCTATTGTAGACCTATATTGTTCCCGTCCCCCTCTTTCTGTGCCTTTCTACTTTTGGTCAATCGTTGTTTCTACCCACCCCTTCTCCTTCCTCCTTTTTCTTTTATTTTCTTTCTTTCTTTCTTTTTTCCCTTCTTGCTCTTCAATCTTCTCATCCTCTGGTCCTATACCAAAAGGACTCATTGAAACCCTAGTCCAGAAGCATGGCAATTTAAAGAGCAGGAGGAAGTGAAAGGAAAATTAGGGCAAGGAAACTGATAAAAGAAATCATGAGGAAGAATCAGCAGAAAACTCCTGGCATCATGAAAAACCAGTCCAGAGCAACCCCCCCAGGGGCTGTGAGGTAGATACTGTAGAGGATTCCACCTATAAGGAAATGTTAGAAATGTCAGAAAGGGAATTTAGAATACAGATGATGAAAACAATCAAGGAAATGAA
>CAUYRH010020633.1:0-30629 GCA_963574655.1 Perodicticus potto | reverse complement strand
ATTTATTCATCTTGCCCCCGGCGGAAGGGACTGTGTTCATTCGTTTCCTGGCCAAGGAAGCCATACACCTATATATACCCTGAGACTAAAAGCCTAAAGGGGGAGACAGGGAAAGACCGGGAGAGAAACGGAGAGAGTTTTTCTCTCCCCACTTGAATTCTCTCTCTCTACCAGGAGCTTTAGTGTTTTCTGTATTCTTTTCTGTAAATAAATTCTGTCTTACCACTGGAAAAAAAAAAAAAAAGAAAAAAGAAAATGCCATGAAGGCTATGTTAAACAGTTAGATGAAAACATTTCAGATTGTATATGAAACCAGCACATTGTACCCCTTGATAGTACTAATGTACGCAGCTGTGATTTAATAAAAAAAAAAACCAAAAACACCTTTTTAGGCTCGGCGCCTGTGGCTCAACGGGCTAAGGTGCCAGCCACGTACACCTGAGCTGGCAGGTTCGAACCCAGCCTGGGCCCACCAAACAACAATGACGGCTGCAAACAAAAATTGGCCGGGCATTGTGGCGGGCGCCTGTAGTCCCAGTTACTTGGGAGGTGGAGGCAGGAGACTCGCTTGAGCCCAGGAATTGGAGGTTGCTGTGAGCTGTGATGCCACAGCACTCTATCCAGGGTGACAGCTTGAGGCTCTGTCTCAAAAAGAAGAAAAAAAAATCAAAAAAAAAAATTAAAAATTAAAAAGAAACATGTAGACTGATATTTCAATCCAGTGTAGATATATGGTTCCTTTTTTGTTTTCAGCTTGGTAACTTTATTTCTTAAGAAAACCATCAAATTTAAATGAACAAGAACTCAGTTAATCTCAAGGGCATTATTTTTTATTAGAAAGCTTTAATTGAAAAACAAAATCCCTATCCCCACCCTGATAATAGTATGTAGGAATCCCTCAGCTACATGATTCATCAGATTCAATGGTGAATGTTAATATATAATTTAATAAAAATAGTTAAGAAATTGTAATTGAATGTTATTACCTAAAGATAATTCTCAGTTTAACACTATTTGTATACCTTTGCATCTTCCTGACATTTTTCTCTTGTTGCAGTTTCCCTTTCAAATCTTATTGTGGTCTTTACCCAATCACTGCCCAAAAGTACTCTTTGGATATGCCAGATAACACAGAGGAAGCCAATATTGAAAGGAAGCCAAACACAAAATCAACTCTGAGAACTAAGATGTTCAGAAAGAGAAGAAAAAATGATTATAATGCTTCTAAAGAACTCCACATTTTGCATATGCCTAAAATCAGAGTTTTTTAGTTTTGGTGCTGTTGACATTTCAAACTGGCTAATTTGTTACTGTGGTGGAGGGGGGAGCTGTTCTGTATATTATAAAATGTTTAGCAGAAATTCTGGCTTCTATCCACTAAACCAAAGTAGCACCTCCATCAATGTGGCAATCAGCTTATTTTTGCTCCAGTTTCTGCCTTGAGAGAGTGTCCAGCCTATAGGTAAGGGAGGGGATCCAAGGCAGAGCCCACTGGAATTCATAAGTAAATAGGATGAAGCTGAGAGTTCAGACAGACCAACATATTTAGAGATTGCTGTACTGTATCGCTGAGAAGAGAGATATGCACATAGCAGAAGACATAGAAACCTGGGAGTTAGAGAATCAGCAAACTCAGTAGATTAGAGTTGTGAGAAAAAGCCATAGAGCAAGCTGAGCAAAGGAAGGGAGTGAACAGAGTGAGAAGCTGGCCACTTAAGAGCAAATCAAAGATGTAGGTCAAAAGAAAGGTCTAGAAATTTACTGAGATGGAAAAGTAGAGCAAGGAAAGAAAGCCAGCAGCTAGGCAAGTAGTTGGAGCAGAAGCCTAGAGATAAAGACTGCAGAGTATTATGATAATTAGACCACTATTTGAAACTCAGAAAGAGTCTCAGATATTCTTTCCACTATCCTGCAAGTGAATTTGAAAGCCTGCCTGGGAAGCAGACGAATAAAATGATGGGACAGTAGGTATCTGAAAGGTTATGCTAGAGTCTCACACTTAGCCAACTGCTGAGTTGGAACAGTTTACAGAATAATTGGATGACCAAGATACAGGACATCTCCATAATACACCTTATGGAGTGATAAATGTTACAGTTGTCAAGCCAGCTCTTAGATATATCTCCCTTTAGCATGCAGGAAACTCAATCATTTTGTGACTCTCTAGCATGTTTGCTCTCTTTTAGACCTGGGACATTTTCTTGCCCTGTCTGGTTATGGAAATGTTCCTGTCAACATGTCCAGTTTCCTCAACTTAATTCTATGTCTCTGAAGGTTGAGAACTTCATTTTCTTTGCATTTCCCATGTTGCCTAGAGAAATGCTAAGTATTGAGATGATGCTTTGCTAACCTGTCTAGAATGAATAATGTGTATCACCACTCCCCAGTTGTGACTATCTGTTTTAAAAAATTACATGAAAGAATTGAGGGGTTTGGGGAACACCTTTGATGGCATTGTGTTTGTAGAAGGTCATTTTTATGGTGTTAGAAATGATATTAATTTTGTCATTTGTGTCTAATTTATTATGTAAATCCTAATGAGTATAAAATTATATTAACTTAAACAATGAATTTAAATGAGGTGATTTAATGAGAAATTTCCATCTGTATATTTCATCTGGGCCACTGTTACTATTTCTCAAACTATGTATGAGGATATTCAGATATACTGAGAAGTAAGAATTATGATATCATGGGCTTTCCCAATCAACTTAGCACCACTTTATGATGAGAGAATACAACCAGCAAAATTCAGTCACAAAAATAAAAACAGAAGGATGAAAAAGGGAAGCAAGAAATGGGTGCTGTGTATGTGCATGTAAACATATTACATCTTTTATAATTTTATATATTTTCAGGGACTAAATCTATTTCTCTAGTAATCCACCATGAAGTTTCCCAGTATAATTTATACATTTTGTCTTAAGCAAAGACAAAAACATGTGGTCAAGCTTATCTTGCATCTTGTCTTGTATTGATATTTGAACAAGAGTAATGTTGAAAATAGTTGGCAGAAATATCTAACTTTAGACTAAGGTTTCATGAGAATAGAAAGTGACAGAGTAGAGAGTAGAAAATTACAGTAATACAAAGGTCAAACAGTGTCATTCTCACTAGATCCCAATTTCAGTGTTAGTCATTGTTCTCTGATAAACCAGGCAAAACTAATTCAGAAACCATAAAATTAATACAACATAGAGATAAAGGACACACCATTAAGTAAAATTAATTCTAAACAACAAAAAGTCCTACAACTTTATTGATAACTTAGTTCTTTCTTTCCTCTCCTAAAAATGTTGCTTCTCTTATTATGTATATGATAAAATGGGATTTTTTTTGTTTTCTGTTTTTTTTTTTTTGAGACAGAGCCTCAGGCTGTCACCCTGGATGGAGTGCTGTGGCATCACAGCTCACAGCAACCTCCAATTCCTGGGCTCAAGCGAGTCTCCTGCCTCCGCCTCCCAAGTAGCTGGGACTACTAGGCGCCCACCACAACGCCCGGCCATTTTTTGGTTGCAGCCATCATTATTGTTTGGCGGGCCTGAGCTGGATTTGAACCCGCCAGCTCAGGTGTAAGTGGCTGGAGCCTTAGCCCGTTGAGCCACAGGCACCAAGCCAATAGAGTCTCGGCTTTTTATAACATTATGTAACATTTTTTAATAGCATTATGTAACATTATGGGCAGTGGTCCCCTAATTTTTATAACATTATGTAATAGAAAATGTTAAATTTTCAAATGGCAAATTGGTATGATTATAATGGTACAAAATTTTACAGGAAAATGTATAAAAAATACTAAAGATACAAGAACTTAAAAATAACTATGCTAAGTTGGAAGAGTTACAGATGCTTTAAATATTGTTAAAATATAAATTTCCTTTTCTTAAAATTACAAAGTAAATACTTTTAAAAATAAGATCACCTTTCTAACCAGAGCCCCTTTATAGTGTTAATAAAATTCCCAAGGCTAACACAATCATCAAAGAAAATGTCCTTCTCACATCTTTGGTGCCATTGCTTTATCTTTCTATTGCTTATATCAAAGGCAAAAGATCTACTTCAAATTTTGCTATGTCCTTTGAGAAATACACTTATATGGGAATATTTAACTTATAATTATTCATTTTTTTTTACTCAAGGAAGTAGCTGATAATAAAAAATTTTCCATTTTTCGTAGTATGAGCTCTATCAATTTGAGCTTGTTGATGCATTTAAGTGCAATGACATTAATTACACTGGCAAAATCTCCAAAAGTGCACTTTCTTTTACAGCAAAATGCCTTTTAAATTAAACATTTTCAAACCTGGCAAAGAAAGTTGGGGGTGAGATAAGCCTCATTATTACTTATGAGTATTATAAATATTAAATCCTTTTATGTTATAAAAGATAGATTCTTAAAAATGAATTATCAGCTTCAAGCTAGATACTAAAATAATTTTACCTCATAACAATATAGATGAAGCCAATGTGTGTATAATTATGATATAACTTCTGGTATATGATTAGAGTTAAATTTTGATTTGAAGGATTTAACAAATTTTTTATTTTTAACACAGTTTCAGATTTTCCAAATTTCTCAAAAAATTATTACATGTTTAATCACATTAGCAATTATTTAGGGGGTAATAATTCCCCAACTTTGGTAAATAAAGTCTTTTTTTTTTTTTTTTGGTAGAGACAGAGTCTCACTCCACAACTCACAGGAATCTCCGGCTCTTGTGCTTAAGTGATTCTCTTGCCTCAGCCTCCTGAGTAGCTGGCAAACAAAGTCTTGTTGAATGATGCATAGAAAGCTTATCAGAAACTATAAAGTTATGAAAAACCTAACTTGTATATTAGGAATAGTCCTATTTCAGAAGATTAAATGGGCCTAAAAGTTTACACTTTTCCACTTCTTACTATCCCAACTCTACACTGAGGTAGGCAAATTAAGGATTTTTTTTCCTGCTTTCAAAAACAGCAAGAAAAAAATGTCATAAAAATTGTAGTGGGTGAGAGTTAAAGATTGGGATTTATCTAGGAAGGAGGCATATATATCCTCCTTCCTTCTCCTAACACTACCACATGTTTCTCTATTTCCCAAATTTATTATGTAATTACCATGCACCAAGAACCTCTCTCTGGAGGTAAGGATTTTTTTGTTGTTTTGTTTTGATTGACTGTCATCCTGGATTCAGTGCCGAGGTGTCATAGCTCATAGCAACCTCAAACTCTAGGGCTCAAGCCCTCCTCTTGTCTCAACTTTCTCAGTAGCTGTGACTACAGGCACCCACCATAGTGCCTGGCTAGGTTTTCTATTTTTAGTAGAGATGAGGTCTTGCTCTTGGTCAGGCTGACCTCAAATTCTTGAGCTAAAGCAATAACACTCCCTTTGGCTTCCCAAATGGTTTAAGTAAGATTTTAACAGGATCTCTAAACAGGTAAACTAAGGTTCTTCGGGGGAGCTTCAGCATTTATAGCAAAGTGTGGGAGAACAATTTAAACTCTTTTAGATTCAAGATCTTCTCTCAAACAAATGAGGAGAATAATACCTATTATTTAAGATTGTATAAGACTTAAATAATAATCCCTAAGTACGTTATCAATTTATTTTAATTCCTGTCTTCATCCCTAATATTCAAATGGAAGAAAAAATGAGATGGGTTCTAACTTAAGAAAATGCCTCTCCTACCTGAAATCTTGCCAACTGTCTCTCTTAATATTCCATCCCTTCCTCATACTGTTCATCTTCTGCAACATTGTTGGTGGTCTTTCTCTTCCAAATGTATCTGGTTGTATCACATACCACTGTAATGATTTACTGCTAATCTCCTGTTATTTATACTTAAAAACTCAATAATTTGGCATGCTGTTTAAGCCTGGTCCTGGCTCCTCCCACATTTTATGTTTTTGTTTTTATTGTAGCCACCTGACAGTTGGTGTTCAACAAACACTCACACATTGATGACTTTGTCTACATGAATCCCTTTATCTAAAATATCATTCTCCAATGTCTAAGTCTTCACAAGACAGAACAAGGTCATTTCTGTGAAGACTTTCTCTTTAGTATTCTCTGGTACATATTTATAACATAAAATTTATCATGCTATATTATGAAGTTATGTAGCATTTCCATACAATTGTAAACTACTTGAAGTCCAACAGTTACTCTATATAGTAAATAGAAAATATATGCATATATAAGTTTCTGTCTAAATAAAAGCAGATACAGATAAACACAATAAAAGGAAGAGGAAGTTTCTTAGTGATTTAACTGCACTTAAAAATTTGTAGGTTATGTAATATTTCCAAGGCATTTATTTATGCAAAATGCAACCAGAATGTGAAATTCCATAAAGCCAAGTATTAGCATATATGAGAAAATATACTCTCTTAAGAGCTATATGTCAGGGTCCTGCCCTAGGGGTCTGGGTGCGCAAAAACCTGTGGAACTGGTGCAACTGACTGAAGAAATATAAAGTTAGGAACAATGATAAAGAAAGAGACATGAGACACAGAATAGAATTTTCCAAGGTGGAAGCTTAGGGGACCACTGCCCATATGTGGGTTCCAGCAAATGGCCCCAAGTGTCTGTTCCACTCAGCTCTCTTTGCCCAGGTGATAAGCTGAGGGAGGGAACAAAGACAACAGCAGTTTCTCTGAGTGAGCATATCACCTCCTATTGTTGTTATTTATTAACTTTAAGGATTTGAGCAGTTTTGAGAAATCTAAAACTTGAGCCTTGTGTAGGGGCAGCCTCCTTTCTGGAGTCACACACACAGATTCCTAGGGAGGTGTTAAACTCTGCAAATTCACTGTGGAGTAAAACACCACTGGTGTTAATTTCCTCTGAGGAATCTGTGGGAGGGAGGCATTTTCCTCTCATCACCACCACAAAGGATTTTCCTCTGCAATAAGGGATATAAGCCCTTCTGCCCCTTTCTCAGGGCTTGAGCTGTTCCTGTGGTCTCTGCCTCAGCCAAATGCAAGTCTCTACGATGGGTATCTGCTTTGTCTGTTTAATGGGCAGGAAATGACCTAGATGATGTATCTTTTCCAGGACTTGCCATAGCCTCTTCTATGGCCATTATATTCTCTCAGAGTATTCACAGACTCAACAGGGGTATTTGTGTAAGCTGTACTACCAATAGGTCAGAGTTTAAGGAAAGACCAGAAACTTGTTCAGATAAGAAATTTAGCAATGGCTACCTTAAAGGTAAACTAGCTGACTTTTCTTTGTTCTGACTCCCTCAGCTTACTTTTTAATTTTCCCTTTATCTGGGGTTGTCCTCTGCTGTCAAGAAAGGGGTCTTCGGTTCCTATTCAGCCTGCACTATATAGCTATCTGTGGTCTTCATTTTACTCTATGAATAAGGATCAATGTGTTCATGTTGGCAAATCACCAATTCAGAATTGTTGCTGGAACATCTACTAGGAAGGATGCCTTCACCTCCAACCACTTGAACATAAAAAATGGAATGCTTTAAATTTTAACATGCAATGAACTTTTCAGTTGAATTGACAATCCATACAAATACATATTTTCTTGGTTTAATTCAAAGAAGAAAAAATCAAGCGAAAGAATTTTAGAAATCAGGCGTTAAAAATACTAGGCAAAATAAAAGTATAGCATATGTTAACAATAAGACCAAATACGTCACATATTACAAAAATTATGAATAGGTTAGTTATTGTTTCAAGAGCCAAAAAGGGCAAAAAAAGAAAAAGAAAAAAAAAAAGTCCAGTTTCCTTTAATTAACAAGATGAGCAACAAGGATATATCAATGTGGCAAGCAAATACACAACAATTAAAGTAGATTTAATGGCTTGGCACCCATAGCCAAGTTATGGCACCAGTCACATACACCAAAGCTGGCAGGTTCAATCCCAGCCTGGGCCAGCTAACTAACAATGACAACTGCAACAGAAAAATAGGGGTCGAGCATTGTGGTGGGTGTCTGTAGTCTCAGTTACTTGGGAGGCTAAGGCAAGGGAATCACTTAAGCTCAAGAGTTTGAGGTTGCTGTGAGCTGTGACACCACAGCACTCTACCAAGGGTGACATAGTGAGACTCTCTCTCAAAATAAATAAACAAATAAGTGAATAAAATTGATTTAAACCAAAAGTATTACATTGGAAAACAAGTTCTTTATAAGTGCCAAACAATAACGATGACATATATTTATATAATACACAAGCAGTGAAATACATAGAAAAATTTCTAAAAATATAAGAAAAGTTTGAGAAAGCCATGATCATAGTGAACAATTTTTAATGTACTCTTTTGGAATTTGGGAGATGAAAAAGATAATATGTGGATTATTAATAGTATTAAAATTATTTTAATGTTGTAACATGAAGTGATTAACAAAAAAAATCCATAATAAAACATAAAATATAGAAAAGTCAAAAAATATATTTTACCCCTTTGACATTCTTAAAATACTTGTTAAAATTAAAGATAGATTAAAAAATAAGCTGAAATTATAAATAATAGAGACAATAATGAAAATTGTTAAATAAAAATACAGAGATTTGATTATAATTATGAGATTTTTGTTGTTGTTGTTGAATCATAGCTGAGTACATTAGTGCAATCAAGTGGTACAATGTGATGGTTTCATATACAATCTGAAACATTTTCATCAAACTGTTTGCATAGCCATCATGTCATTTTCTTATTGTATGAAGACACTTGTATTCTGCATTTAGTAACTTTTGTCTGAACCCGTCTAAGATGCACCATAGATGTGGCCCCACCATTTACCCTCCTTCCACCCACCCTCCCCTCCCCTCCCTCGCCACTTTCCCCATATGCTTATGCTATAATTGGGTTATATGAAAGCTATAAATTAGCTTCATAGTAGGGCTGAGTACATTGGATACTTTTTCTTCTATTCTTGAGATACTTTGCTGAGAA
This sequence comes from Perodicticus potto, assembly GCA_963574655.1. NCBI lineage: Eukaryota > Metazoa > Chordata > Mammalia > Primates > Lorisidae > Perodicticus > Perodicticus potto. The sequence continues at coordinate 21,730 of CAUYRH010020633.1, read as the reverse complement.
GAATATGTTCCAACTCCACATGTGATAGAGTTTTAACATCTTAACTAATGAGCTAAATAAAATCTTTGACATATATTTATTTTATATTGCATGAAGTCAAATTTTTATCTCTTTGGAAATTATACTTTAACAGAAGAATATAGTATTAGTAGAAATTGTAACCCCTCAATAGTTTATAATGGGCAGCTCATTCAGGGCTAGAATGTCTTTTCTCTCTCTCTCTCTTTTTTTTTTTTTTTGCTGTGGCGTCATAGCTTACAGCAATCTCCAACTCTTGGGCTCAAGCAATCCTGTTGCCTCAGTTTTTCTATTTTAATAGAGGCAGGGGTCTTGCTTTTGCTCAAGTTGGTCCTTGTCTTTCCCTTGCTTAAGCAATTATGTTGCAGGAAGTAGGGCTAAGGTAGGGTTAATAGCAAGAATTTATTGCCTCTGGTGAGACTTCACTGAATATTCCTGGGGGTGAAGAACTTTTGCCCTTGGGTATTTCAGAAATAAACCAACCTTTGTCTTTCTTGTTAAAGAGAATCTTAACTGGTGTCAAAGCACTTGTCACCTTCCACACTCCCTCTTCCCTCGGTCTGCTTTTTTTTTTTCCCTGGGTCTGCTTTTATTAGAAAGAACCCCTCTGTCCGTCCTGCCAAACCCTGACAGTTCTACCCTTTATCCTCCCTAGCAGCAGCTGAGGACTCTTTTGCCCCCTAGGGGACATTTGGCAATGCCTGGAGACACATTTGATGGTCACAATTTGGGGGTTCTGTTGGCCAGCAACACCGCTGAACATCTATGCCCAGTGGGTGCCCATGACAAAGACCTGCCTGTCCCCAAATCTCCACGGTGTCAGGATTGTGCAAGTTTGTTCTGAGGAGGATATGACATAATAACTGTGCATTCTCTTTGCATTTTACTAATGAACTAAGGGAGGTCCGGGAAGATTAGTTGCCAAGGTCACACAGCAAGAGAGAAACGAAGTAGGGGCCAGACCACTGTCCTTTGGGACCATTGTTTATTGTCAAGTGTGTTGTTTTGAGAGTTATGGCTGGAATTAGGTAAGCAGGTGCCACTACAGAAGGTGTCTGGGCACAGATGATAGAAAAGGGGAGAGGCTGCTGAGAAGGTGGGGGACAGGAGGTGGGTGGGGTGTAAGGCCCTGTGCTCTTGTCCACAGAGAGCTGATGCTGGGCTGGAGCCTGTGCACATCTAGGGATCTGTACTGGGGCTCTGGCTGCCATGGGAGACGGGGTGCCCTCGACAAAGTCCTCACACTCTCTCCCTAGCAGTCTACACAGGTGACCTAGTTGGTCCTGTGGGAAGCCCTCCTTTTATTCATCTTTCCAGGCAGCCTGTCTTAGGCTTAGAAAGCAGTGTTGTGGGGGGCAGAGACTAAAGCCCTTTTCTCTGGGAAGTGGGAGGGCAGGTAAAGAGGACAGTTAAGTCTTTATAAACAATGCTGCTGGGCCTGGGAGGGCATGCGTGACTGCTCCCCACCACGCAGCAGCAGTAGAATCAGCTCTAGGAAGGTCTGGGTAGCTTTTCAGGGAGATCACGGGCCCAGCCTTCTTGTCTTCTGATCCCATCCCTGCTAGTTGATGTCCCTGAGCAACATTAGTGTCTGCAGTGGCTGTGCAAAGCACATGGAAATGTGAGAAGGGGCTGAACAGGGTGGTGCAAAACTGCTTGACCTTGCAGCTAGCTGGTCATCAGGACCTGCTGGTCCCCACCTCAGTGCCTTTGTAGGTTCCCTTCTCTGCACCTGGGAGCCCATCCCCTGTGTTTGTTCCCTCCCCTTACCCAACATCGAGTTCCTTCTATTCACTGATGCTACTTCTTCCTGGAATGTCCTCCCTTTGTGTCCATCTGGATGGGACCCCGTTGTTCCCTGAATTCTTGCAGCCTATCTCTTTACCTACCTGTTTTTTGTAAATGTCACAATTTTCTCTATATCAGAGTGTTGTCTCCCAGATTCATATGTTAAAATCCTAATCCTGATGTGATAACATTTGGAGGTGGCACCTCTGGGAGGTAGTTGGGCCCTTGTGAGCAGATCAGTGCCCTTATAGGAAGAAGCCAGAAGGCCAGCTCCTTCCACCCTCTGCCATGAGAGAAGACCACCATCTCGGCCAGGTGTGGTGGCTCTCGCTTGTAATCCTAGCACTCTGGGAGGCTGAGGCTGGTGGATTGCTTGAGCTCATGAGTCAGAGACCAGCCTGAGCAAGACCAAGACCCTGTTTCTATTAAAATAGACAAAAATGGAGGCGAGAGGATTGCTTGAGCCCAAGAGTTGGAGTTTGCTATGATCTATGACACCATGGCACTCTACTTAGGGCAACAGCTTGAGACTCTGTCTCAAAAAAAAAGGATCACCATCTTCATGCCAGCAAGCAGGCCCTCTCCAGATGCTGGGTCTGCCGGCATGTTGACCTCAGGCTTTCCAGCCTCTCTCCTGACTGTGACAAATTCCTGTTGCATGCAAGCAGCCTGATCTAAGACATCTGATTCTCCTTGTTATGTGATTTCCTAAAAGAAAATGCAAAGTCAGTTTTGTGGGAAACTAAGAGGAGGTGGCAACTGTCAGTGCCCACAGCTCCAACCAGGTCTTCAGGAAGCTGGGTTTCCAGGGGGTTGGCTGGCTGGTCTCGCTCTGCTTTTTCCCAGCAGGGGCCAACTCAGCTGACCCCTCTGTCCTGGGGACTGGAAAGTAGTTCTCTGGCTTGAGCTTCTGCCCGCTTCTTTCTCAGCCTGATCCCTGGAAGTCAGTCTCAAGGTATCTTCAGGGCTCACCCTTATTCTTGCACCATCCCAAGCAATTCAAAAGAACAACCACCCAAACAGAAGCAGGGCTCTGGCTGCACAGAGAGGAGTCCTGGTGACCAGACCCTCTCTCTTGCCAGTCACTGCCTTCATCCTCCCTTTAATCTCTTCTAGTCTGGAAGTGAGGGTGGCTTATTCCTCTTACATTTCCACCTCTCTTCCTGAGTGGGATTTTGACTTACACGAGTGCTCAAACCCACATTACCGGATGAATGAATGAGACCTTTCTCTGCTACAGTCACTGCTAAGACGGGCTGAGGACCTCAGTTCCTAACTGAAGGGGCAGACAGTGGCCACGCGACCTGCCCTTTCTCCCCTGTCTTTGCTCCAGATCCCTGAGGGGCCAGTCTTATCCACACCTGATGGTAAAATGGTAGAAAATGGGTGATTGGGAGGATTCTTAGAATCCCCTGCCCAAAACTGAAGGATGAGAGCTGTAGCAGGAGGGATTCTATGATCACTAGAGTAGAAAAATAGAGAAGCAAAAAGTCCTGACATAACATTTCCAAACTTTAAGAGAAGGAAAACATTCTATTTCTTTTAGTGTGAGCTCTCAGACAGAGGAAACTGTAAAAAAAAATCCTCCAGCGGAGTTTTAGCAGAATCTGAAAACCAAAAAATCTTTATGAAAAGATAGGTTTGGTCCCAGCAGTGGGACTTCACAGGAATACAGGTAGCTCATTAAATGTCCTGCCTGCCCCTGTTCAAACTTAAGCCGTCTTTCTAAAGTCCCACCATGCTTCAGTGTCATCCACTATGTCTTCTGAGTCCTTGACATTTCATCATTCACACCTGCTTTTACTGCCTCATTTATATTACCAGTGAGGACATAATATTATCAGGCAATTAAATGGCATAATATCTCGCAAAACTCGCTATCTGCCACATAGATCCTAGGTGGTGGTTGAAACGGTTGAGTGGGCAATCACAGGAACATTAAAGCATTTTATGGAAATTGAGAATGATAAAGCATACTGGATTTCACTGGCTGAAAGCTAAACCTTCTCACTCCCTGGTGAAACATGTTTGCCCAGTATCCAAACTGACTTTCCAGTTGTAAAGTCAGGAGCAAAATCAAATCAATTGTACTTGAGAAACCCCCGAGGTGAAAGTGAGAGGTAAGTGAGCAAAGTCAACCAGGTCAGAGTGAAATGTTTAGGTGCTCTTCAAATTTTCTGAAAAGAGAAAAGAATTCTATTCAACATGGGTGGGGGATAAAATGTAGCTTATAAGTTAAAATGATGCTTCTGGTTTCTGGTCTGGTGTGTAGGCCCTGCAGGGATCTGGGAGAAACCTGCCCTTTTCCCTTTATCTGGTTTGCTGAAATCAACTCACAATAGCGGCAGATTAATAAAAGAAAGCTTTATTTCTAAATACCATGTGCATGTGGGGAGCCACAAGAATGATTACCCAATGTCTCATTGATGGTCAGAGACCTTTACAGATGCCTTTTGGAAGGGAGGAGGGAGAAAGTGGAAAGTTATAGGTGCAGCAAGTGGTTGCTGGGGGGATGTATAGATGGAGGGAAACAGATTGACTTGTAAATTAACCTGAGCTTCAAATGACCTTGGGGCCAGGTGTATTAGCATGTAATAAGGAAGTGAGCAGCCTCTTTTTTGATCCTCAACCAGGTACTCAGGTTTTATGCCGAAAGAGAAAAGACCTCTTTCAATGATCATGAATGGCCTTTAATTTGAAATAATTTTCTTTATGCCAAGGAGTCACATTTTGGGGCAAAATTTCCTTAGCTACTTCAGCACTCAGATGTCACCACTTTGTCCAGTCAACAAGCACACTGAGAAATCAACACGTCTTCTTAAGTCTTGGAGAAATGAGGTCACAGGTGAATCACTGCCCCCGAGGCTGGAGAGACAGGGGTATCCAGAGAATCAGGACCTGCTGGAGCAAAAACCTCCCTGGAAACTTGGTGTCTAGTGGCACGGGGATATCCCTCCAACCCTCTCACCCACCAGGACAGTCCCAGAGGATAGAGATGCTGGCGGTGGAAGTGGCTGTGAGGCCCAGAAGGAATTTGACCAGTGAGTTAGTCCACACTGAGTTAGTCCATACAGGCCAAACGTCCCATCTGGCTCTTATTGTAGCCTTGGTTGGAAGTCAGCAGCCCTGATTTACAGTTCTGCCAAGGGCCTTGGGACCCACCTGCTAAGCAAATTAAAACACAGTTGTGTAGGTGAATAAATTCTCCTACCTGGTACACCTTGCTTTGAGGGAGGGATGAAAACATGCTGGGGTGATGATTTTGGAAAACATAGAGCACTTTACACCCTGGTTGACATGGTTGATTGTAATATCCTTTTCTTATGCTGTTCAGTGTGGATAACAGCAATATCTAAGCCAATCCTTCCCTGAGGGCAGATAAGGAGCACAGGGGAACCACCTTCCCTGGGCCATACAGTCAGAGGGTGGCTGCTGCTCTTCCTCCAGGCTCTTCCTGCCCTGCTGGTCACCTATGTGGGCAGCTCCAGCCTCAGGTTAGTCTTAACACCCTCAGGCTCCTGGCACGGGGAGAGAAGCCCTAAGAAGGACTGGCTGCGGTGGCCACGGTGGCTGGGCCTGGGCAGACTCTTCCATGTAGTGGTGGCCGGGTTCCTACCCCTGTGAGTTTGGGATTTGACCTCTGGTAACTGGTTGGATAAGTGTGACCCACACCAGCCCCTCACTGTGGCCTCTGCCTGCTGGCCTTGTGGTGTCTTGGCCTGCTCTCCGCAGTGAGGCATCTTGGAGGAAGCTTCCTTTCCTCCCATTTGCCCAGTATCCAAACCCCATTAATGAGAAACAAGCACACAAAGCCCTATTGACCTAGGGGTCCATCAGTCCCAGGAGGAGGAGGTGGGACAGAGGAGTCCTGGTCAGGGCTTACACTCTGCGTGCATTTCCTGTCTGATTCTCACTACCAGCTGTGATGTAGATGCCTCATTGTCTGCATATAACACATGAAAACATGGAGGGGGGCACAAAGAGAGTGGACTACTGCCATTGTGTTCCCTGAGTAGAAAGGGAGCGACCTGTGGATTTCAACTCCAGGGTTCCAGCCTCATTGCCCAGGCACCCTCCCTCACAGGCACCTACACTTCTCTGCATCCCCAGCCCTGGTATCTTGGCCCAGAGCAGATGCTGGAGCTGGAGGTCAGACATGAACGGGGAAGGAGATGTTGCTGGTGACTCAGGTACCTCTGGTGGCAGAGACTGTTTCAAGTTCACAAACCCCAGGTGCACAGGGGACTGTTTCTCAGCCTCTGCTGCACTCAGGTGGGGTCTGCAGAATGAGGGTCCCTCAATCTGGGCACACGGAAACTCTAGCTAGTTCTATTTCTTTCTCTTTCCCTTTCCACTGGGAAGCAGATATAGATGGTGTGGGCAGGTAAGAGCTGCACAGTGGAAGGGGCTGGGTCTCGTGTCTCCCCATGAGGAGAGCCATCCATGGAGTGGCCGCAGGAGGAGCACAGGCTGGACCTCGGCCTTAGCAGGATGCTGCTTGTACATGGGGTTAAGCTGTTGAGATCTTGAGTTGCATCTCAGCACTTAGACCCTCCCACTGACACACTTCCTTAGAAAGGCTTATTTTAGGCCACTGGAGTTTGTTTGGGGACCTTCAGCCACATCTTCAGTATGACTTAAAGTGTATATATTTGAACACACCACTTCCAATCTAGCCAAAGCAAATTTGCTCATTTATCTCTACTCTTTTCCTAAGTTCAAAATCCTTAAGTACCTACCTCTTTTTTCCTCTTGTAGCTACTGAGAGATCTCTGTAGCAGACACCCAGAATTAAACGTTACACCAGCTCATGTAATCTCCTGTCCAACAGTTTCCAGCCAACTCTGGAGCTGTCTCCTTTGTTCACTTCCAGTGATGCTCTGAGCCTGCAGCTGGAGCCTGAGCAGCGTGACAGAGGAAGGCGCTGGTATTACACACCTCTGAAGGGCCGAGGAGAGTGCTGCTACCCTGTTGCCAACAATGGACTGCGTCTGGCGGGGTGGGCAGGTGCAGGGCATTCACCCCTGGGAAGTCATCAGCACATCAGAAAGGATGGAGGAGGCTGGTGTGGCACATGGAAGCAGGGCTTTTCAACGCCTGGAGATGGCCCCATGGAGATGAGGAACTTGTGGACATGTTAGAGTCATTGCAGCCGATATGGGAAATGGGACAAGTCTCATAATGTTAGAACTGGTGAGTCTGTCATCACCTTGCTCCACTAGAATTCAGATTCCCTTCCTCAGCCTTAAAGCACAAGAGAGCCTTAGTCTGATGTTGGGAGATGGTGAGTTTGGCTTTTATTCCTCAGATGACAGATGCGGAATTGGAGGGAGCTGACTTGACTAACTCAAGGCTACTTCTGCAGTAAGTAACAGTGCTTGGACTTGGACCCTGGTCTGTCTGCTGCCAAGGCCAAGAATTTCTGGCTGTGCTACCCTGTTGTATCAGTTAATGCACCGTGTCTGCCGTGATTATCCTGAGAAATCCCCACAATGTTGCCTGGAGTTTTCCCACCGGTCTTTCTTCATTGTTTTCTATTAGTGGTGACCCCACTTTCTTTTCTTCCATTTCCTAGACGGAGGGCTGGGGCTGTCCTGTCTGCTGTACACTCTCCAGGCCATGATGCTCTCAACCCTGCTGCCCATTACAATCTCCTTAGGGACTTAAAAAATGCTGGGTCCCACCCTCAGTGATTCTGACTTAAGTGGTCTGGGGTGAGGCCTGGGCATTGGCATTTTCTAGAAGGCCCCCAGGTGAGCTTAAGGCACAGCCAGGATTAAGAACCACGGTCCTAAGGGCAGCCTTGGGCAGAGGAGCATGTGTGGAAGAGGGTGAGACTGTGTATTTACGTCTAGTAAAATAGACTCTCAGAGGAATGGACTAGAGAGAATACACTGTGACCAGCTGGCCAGAAACTTGACTCAAACTCGTGTAAGCTGAGGAAGGATTCACAGTCTCATACACCTGGAGGGCGTCAGGTGGGAAGGATCTGAGTCCTCTTCTGGTCATCTGGATCTTTCTGTCTGTCTGTCTCTTGCCTCTGGTGTCCCCTCTGTGCTGGCTCTACACAGCAGATGGATTCCCCACATAACATCATAGATCCTGCTTTTAGCATTAGGCTCGTACCCATATGGCTTGGCAACTTTGCAGGGAAAGTGACAGTTCTTTATTTTCCTTTATGAAGAAATGAGGTCTTGCTATGTTGCCCAGGCTGGTCTTAAACTCCTGGGGCCAAGTGACCCATCTCACTCTCTGAGTAGCAGTCTCCTGACTGCTCTTCCCAAATGTTTGTGTATTAACCCAGGGAAGGTCTTGGTTGCAAGGATACTCTGGGACATTCTACCCTTGTGCCCGGGAGGAAACTGACTGCAGCCCAGCACCCCACTGAAGGCGGAGGAGCAGCTCCCAGAGCAGGCAGCCGGGCAGGAGCATGCTGGGAACTGTGGCTGGGACAGCTGCACGGGCACGGAGGGGAGAAAGGACCTCCCAGGAAGACGGAGGCACCTATAAGAGCCCGGGGACACTAACAAATGTGCTGGGCTTGGGCATGGCAAGCTTTGGGGGCCGTGGTGAGGATGGAGGGAGAGAAGGCAGCAGGAACTGATTGATGGGGGTTCTGGAAGGAGACTCTAAGGGGCCTGGATGGCGCCTCATAGGTTATGGGCATGGCAGGGCTTGGGCAGGAGGTGACCACCCCGGTTTGTGCAGTGTGGACGGAGAGACTGGCCTCAATGCACCTGCCCTGCTCTCAGGGACTTTGTTACAGTGACCTACCAAGAAGACCTAAGTATGGCATTCTTGACACTGATGAAGCACTTTGTAGCTTTCAAACACCCACATTCATTATGGAATTTGAATAGGGAAGACATTATTAACCCTGGCACCCTTATTCATTTGGGCTGTGAAGCCTTTGTCCCTGTGTTACTATGAACATTCTGCTCTGGGGCTGCTGCTTCACTTTCCTAATGGTCTCTTTCTATAAGCAGAAATTCTTATTTTTAGTATAGAGCAAGCTGTCAGATTTGTCTTTTACGTTTAGTGCTTGAGTCTTGTTTAAATATGTTTACTTACCCCAAGGTTATAATGAGGTGACTTCTTTAGAGTGGAATCTAGGAAAGCTTTCCTGAGTGACTGCCATTCAAGCTGAAGGTGCTGAGGACGGGTGGACAGCTACCCAGGTACACGTCTCAGGTGACACTGACCTGTCCACTGCTGTGCCTTGGCGTGCAGTTGGGTCACGGTCTTTGGAGCCATGAATCCCTTTCTCTCTTGTCACGACCACATAAATGATCGCGTGAGACACGGATTGACAGTACATACTGCAAGAGGTGAGGCTAACCACAGGTGCAGGGTAGCACTGAGCACTTCTTGCAGAGTCCTTTATTAGAAAATACATAATGGGCGGAAAGATTACTAAGTAAAGACATGCAGGGGCTGTGCGCTCAGGGAAATGACCTCATAGGTGCCAAGAGAGTATGTACTCAAGGAAATGATCTTCAAGGGTGGCAAGGGAAATGATATCCAAAAATACTACGTGCAATTTTTCTCCACTAATCCTTCAAGGAATTGCCATAAACTGCTTAATGTTTAACCTTAGTTAAAGGCCTAACCTTAATTAGCCTAACTACTACAGGATTGAACTTTGCTCCTCCAGGATTACTGAGTTACTTGGTGGCTTGCCTTCCAAGTCACAAGATTTCTAGGCTTGCCAGGAGAATGTCTTGTTCTCAGTAATTCCTCAGATGAGTTATGATATTGGAGGTTGTTGTAGTAAGTATGATGTTTAATCCTCTATACTCTCTCAGGTCAGGCTGGGCAGAGAGAGCAGAGAGCAGGGCGGCAGCTGCCTTTGTTCCAGAGTTCTCTCTGTTGATGGATTATGCACCTGGCAGGAAGCAGCCACATCAGTCCAGAGGGATTGCCTTTGGGTCAACAGGGTGAAGGCAGGATGCTGAGGTAATCCTTTTAGGCCAACTTTTGGCCTCTTGGACCATTTAGAAGGAAGGACCCAGCTTCAAAGCTCAAGGACAGTCCTCCACCTCCTTGATTTCTAGCAAATTTGATTTGATTGAATAGGCCTTTGTGCAAAGTGGAAATCAATAAAAGCAGAATTTGCAGAATCTCCTCAGCAAAGAGGCTGTGAGTGCATTCGTCAGGATCTCACTTCTGGAGGACTTGGCCTCAGGCCATCAGTCAGGAGAGAGTAAGCGTGTAGGGCCATGTCGTCAGAGCTTTCAGGCACTCTGACACTAGACCGGGTGTCTTCATCGGTAGTCAACGAGGGCCGAGCAGGAACGGAGTGATGGTGCTGTCCTCAGCACAGCACAGCCACGTGTTCAGGACCACATGTTCTGAGGCTGGGCCTGGGTTAGGGTCCACATGTGGTGGTTGGAGGCTGGTCAAGCTCTGGTTGCTGCCCTTCTTGGTTGACAGGGATTGGGGGTGACGGGGGGCTAAGCACAATGGTTCCAGAGCTGAGAGACCTGTTAAGAGAGTTCCAAGCAGCTGTTGGAATCTAGGAAACCCTTTCTGCTGCATTTAGTGACAATACTGAAATGATGGCAAAGGACCTTCACTGAGCACAGACTGGGCCAGGGCCCTCTCCGTGCCCGTGTCAGCGGAGTTTGAATCCTGCCTCTGCCGCTCACATCTCTGGACCCTGGGCAGATGATGCTCACTCTGTGCCTCAGTATCCTCCTCTGCACACTGAGAACCAGGAACTGGTGTGCGGAGTGGGTAGACTGAGCCAACACAGGCACTGAGAGGGCCCTGGCCCAGTCCGTGCTCAGGGAAGGTCCTTTGCTGTCATCTCAGTGTTGTTACTAAATGCAGAGAAAATGGTTCCCTAGATTTCAGCAGCTGCTTAGAACTCCCTCAAGAACCAAGGGGAAAGTATGGCCATTTTCAGATACCCTGAAGCATGTTTGCCTGAAACATTCAGATAGAGAAGGCAAAAGTCTGCAGCAACCGACTGTGTGTACATGGCCTGGGCCCTCACATCATTCTTCATTCTCCACTGCTGGGGACACGGTCCATGACCTGGACAGCCTGGGAGGGGAGCAGCAGCTGGATTTGGGAAAATCCACCCCTCTGCGACCAGATGCTCTGTAAACTACACCCCAGAGAAGAATCCCTTTTGGGTTATATCACAAAGCTCAGGAGCACACTTCTACAGAAAATCCAACTCTGGTGGCCTGAATTCTACTCTGCCACCCCTTGAACTTTTTAATATTAGTTTAGAAAGTATCAACTTTATACACAAAATAAACTTAAAGGCAAAATAATTAAATTAATCTGTGTTAAAGTTACCATACAACTTATTTATAGATGCTTAAATATTGATTTTCCTTCATGGAAAATCATGGTTCTGTCTGTCCAGAACCCATCCCACATGTCCTGAGTGCTGGAAGAGCCTTAGCTTCACACAATGGCATAAATGGTCAAGAATTAAATAGAAGTCGCCAAGAACATGGCTGAATCAAAGGGCACACAGAACGTTCTAGATACAAAGACTGAGAGTTACTGTGGGCAGACCAACAACTTGGAACTTATTGCTTGGTGCCCCTTATAATTAGTCACATTCAGCTGCTTCTGTTGGAGGGGCAGGGCAGAGGACACCAGCTCCAGGCTCAGGAAGATGGTGTTCTTCTGAGAGAAATAGTATTTACTGGGCAAAAACCCCATGGCTGGATGCAGTGGCTCATGCCTGTAATCCTAGCACTCTGGAAGGCCAAGGCGGGTGGATTGCCTGAGCTCATGGGTTCAAGATCAGCCTGACCCAGAGCAAGACCTCAGCTCTGAAAAATAGCCGGGCATTGTGATGAGTGCCTGTAGTCCAGCTACTTGGGAGGCTGAGGCAAGAGAATCACTTAAGCCCAAGAGTTTGAGGTTGCTGTGAGCTGTGACACCATGGCACTCTACCCAGGGTGACAAAATGAAACTCTGTAAAAACAAAACAAAACAAAACAAAAAGCCCCCTAATGTTAATTATATTGCTTAACATCTCTAAGACTTACTATTCTATTTGTAGAGAAAGAAACTTATAGTATCTACCTCACAGGGATGTTATGAGCAGTAAATGAAATCAACTATATAAAGTATTTAGTCCAGTGCTGGCCCTTGGGGAGCTCCTAATAGGTGTTACCTGTCACTCCAGCTGTCACCTGCTTCTCATGAAGACTTGGTCTTTGCAGGACAGACCGATCTATATGGGTGAACGTGAGGCTGGTGTGAAGCTGCTCTTCTTTTGGGGTCAAACTGAGACGCTTGGGCACTGTTGCTGGGGTCTGAGAAGCTTCCGAGTAACACAGAATAACAAATTCTGACTGTTATGAGGCCTGTGAAAGGGTATCAAAGACCAAAGAAACCCCAGCCACAGGTTCAGCAGGAGAAACGCATTGGCTCTTAGGGCTGAACAGTGAGGTCGGGCTGATTTCATGCAGTCTTGATGGACTGAGAAACCACTCTGCTTCCAGCCTTTTCTTCACTCTGGAGACACCTCTGGGGATAGCAGGGAGCCCCCAGCAGGAGGGTTCCCCTGGGTGTTTTCTCTGCAATCCTGAGAGTCACTCTGATGGACTAACTTAGTCACCTGCCCACACTGACCTCCTCACTGTAGCCGGAGCTGTGACTGGCTTATGTTCATATCTTGTGATCCCAGGCCAGGTGAACTGAGGTAGGGGAGATGGATGCCAGACAGAAGGTGGGGGCTGTCACCAGAGGAGTGTGGGACAGGTGCCGAGCAGACAGATGGGGATTATCACCAGAGGGGTGTGGGACAGGTGCCGGGCAGAAAGACGGGGGCTGTCACCAGAGGGGGGGGCTGTCACCAGAGGGGTGTGGGACAGGTGCCGGGCAGACAGACGGGGGCTGTCACCAGAGGGGTGTGGGACAGGTGCCGGGCAGACAGACGGGGGCTGTCACCAGAGCAGTGTGGGACAGGTGCCGGGAAGACAGACGGGGGCTGTCACCAGAGGAGTGTGGGACAGGTGCTGGGAAGACAGCCGGGGGCTGTCCCCAGAGGAGTGTGGGACAGGTGCTGGGCAGACAGCCGGGGGCTGTCACCAGAGGAGTGTGGGACAGGTGCTGGGAAGACAAATGGGGACTGTCACCAGAGGAGTGTGGGACAGGTGCCGAGCAGACAGACGGGGGCTGTCACCAGAGGAGTGTGGGACAGGTGCCGGGCAGACAGATGGGGGAATGTCACCAGAGGAGTGTGGGACAGGTGCTGGGAAGACAAATGGGGACTGTCACCAGAGGAGTGTGGGACAGGTGCTGGGCAGACAGATGGGGGCTGTCACCAGAGGAGTGTGGGACAGGTGCTGGGCAGACAGATGGGGGCTGTCACCAGACGGGTGTGGGACAGGTGCTGGGAAGACAAATGGGGGATGTCACCATAGGAGTGTGGGCTGGGCACTGCGCAGACAGTGGGGGCTGTTACCAGGGACTTGTTGTATGGGCACCAGACAGAAGGTGGGGGCTGTCACCGGAGGGGTGTGGGATGGGTTCTGGACAGACAGGTGGGGGCTGTGACCAGGGGAGAGTGGAACGGGAGCCAGCCAGACAGGTAGAGGCTGTCACCAGAGGGGTGTGGGATGGGTATGGTAAAGACAGGTGGGGGCACTGGACAGACAAGTGGCGTCAGTCCACCACAAACACACTCATTGTGAAACACCGGGGACAGTCCCCACCTTCTCACCAGCCCTGGGGTAATTGCAGTTTTCACTATAACACACCCCTCTGAATGTTCTCTCCCCTCTGTTAACACATGAACAATAGGAAGTACTTCACGTGAGATCATAGTGCACATTTTCAGGCTACCTCATGTTCTGCTTCCCAAGCCTGGTCAGTTTTCTACCGCCTGGTGTAGATGAGCTTCATCCTACTCAGTGTGGGCACAGCTTTCTGAGAGTGGTGCAGCCTGATTCATGCAGTCAGCACTGGGCAGGGGCTGGGACGACGCAGATGAGGGCTGAGAACCAGTGCAGGCTTGGGAGAGATAACACACCCCCTTGGCCAGGAAAAAATCAGGTCTGTCCTACCAGGGAAAGACAGGGCTCAGCTCACACCCTGCAGGTCACGGTCTTTTGCCCTTCAACAAGTCAGACTCTCCTGAGGCCTCCATGAAACCTCATTACCAAGCATCTTAATGAGCAGCCAAGCCTGCTAATGCTGCTGGAGCTCAGAAAAATCACAAAGATGGCATCAAGAGAAGCTCAAGGCCCTTTCACAGGTCTGGAGGGTGGAAGTGTTACTGTGCTGACAGCAGAAGGAGAGAAAAAGAAATCGCCCAGCAAAGATCCTTGCAACTCACACTGGTGCTGGAAGGACACAGAGACCTTAATTGGTCTGAAAAACTACTCAAAGTTGAACGCCACACCTGCTGAGAGATGCAGCTCCAGCCTGGGCCTGCTCCTCATAGGGAGGCAGACGTGGTAATGGGGGTGCTAATGATGGGGTGGGGATGTGGTGGTAAACAAAGATGGACAAGTATGTGTCTGGGTGCTGTGGCTCACCATGTAATCCCAGCACTCTGGGAGGCCGAGGTGGGTGGATTGCTTGAACTCAGGAGTTTGAGACCAGACTGAGCAAGAATGAGATTCCCCATCTTGTCGGTGGCTCAGTGAGTAGGGTGCTGGCCCCATATACCGAGTCCTGGCCAAACTACAACAACAACAAAAAAAAAAAAAAAAAAAAAAGAAAGAAAAACTAACTGGGCATTGTGGTAGGCACCTGTAGTCCCAGCTGTTTGGCAGGCTGAGGCAGGAGGATCATTTGAGCCCAGGAGTTTGAAGTTGCTGTGAGCTGTGATGACTCCACAACACTTTACCCAGGGTGACAGAGTGAGACTGTCTCAAAAAAATAAATAAAAATAATAAATAAATTCTGTTTACCTTTCTTCAGCAATGTTTTGGTTTTCAGTAATCTTGTTTGTCTCATCTTAAATTTACTTCTGGGGGTGGTGCCTGTGGCTCAAAGAAGTAGGGTGCTGGTCCCATATACCTGAGATGGTGGGTTCAAACCCAGCCCCGGCCAAAAACTGAAAAAAAAAAAAAATTTACTTCTGTATATTTGTGGTGTTATCATAGATGGATTTTTTTAAAAAATTATTTTTCAGTTGTTTACTGCTAGTACATAGAAACACTGTTTTTTCTATATTGACCTTGTATGTTGTGGCTGTGCTGACTTTGCTTTGCAGAGTACTCACGTTTTCTATCAAGCAGTCAGGTTGCCTATGGTTTTACTTCTTTTTCAATTTTTGTGCCTTTTGCCTTATTTCTTTGCCTTACTGAACTGCATAGGACCTTCAGGGTTGACCTGAGTGGTGAGAGTGAACGTCCTTAACACCCTTCACTTGCCCATTCTTAGGGTTAGCATTCACTGTGTCTCCACTCAGAAGGATTTAGCTGTAGGTTTGAAAGTCACACTCTGTTCTAAGTTTTCTGGAAGCTTTTCTCAGAATATATGTAGAATTCTAACATTGGTGGATTTTTAATTATTAAATCAATCTTTGATTTCTGGGATAATCATAGTTGGTCATCATAAATTTGCAAATATACTGGATATTATTTGCTAATACTTTGTTTAGGAGCAGAGACAACTGATCTGTGGTTTTATTTTCTTGTTAAGGCCTTGTCCAATTTTGTGTCAGAGCTGTGCTGGCCCCTATAACATATTCTCTCCTTCACTAGTGTTTGAAGTGTCTGGGGAAGGTTAGTTCTATTTCTGACCTGACAGAATTCACTAAAGAAATCTGTCCCTGGAGTTTTTTTGGGAGAATCGTTTTCATAATAAATTCCACTCCTTAATAGATATTGAGCTATCTGAGTTTCCATTTCTTTTGTTTTGGTTTTGGTAAGTTGTGTTTCTCAAGAAACTTTTCCATTTTATTTAGGTTTTCAAATGTACTGGCCTAGAGTTGCCTGTGACATCGTCTTATTGTGCTTTTAACACCTGAGGAGTCTTCAGTAACAGCCCTTTCTTTAATTCAGGGTGTTGAGATTCATGTTACCTCTCAACGTTTCTTTATTAGTCTTGCTTGGGGTTATAAATTTTGTTAATCTTTTGAAAGATCCAACCCTTGACTTTTAATTAACTTTGTTGCTTGTTTTCTACTTTATCAGTTTCTCCTCTATTTTCATTATTTCCTTCATTCACTATTTATTTGTAAATGTGTTACTTCATATGAATATAAAACATTTTCAATGTATTTTGGTTACAATTTGTTTTTATTTTTCTAGCTTTTTAAAAATAAGCTTAGATAATTGCTTGTAAATCTATATTCTCTGCTTTTAAACATGCAAATATTTAAAGCTATATGTTTTCCTCAAAAAGCTGCTCTAGCTTCACCTCACAAAGTTTTAAATGCCTTATTTTCATTAGCATTCAGCTCAAAATATTTTATGATTTCTATTTGGGGACTTTTCTCTGTGGTCTTTCAAATAGGAACTTGGAAGCTTTTCTTTTAGGCTCCATTTCATGGTGTTTGAATAGCAAATCGCCTTACAAATAGAGAAGTACCTCTCTAGAACAAAGAAGAGATTTGTTTGCTATCTGACATAATAAAGATAAATCTTGGACAGGTTTGCCTGCAGGATTTCCTAAGCTTAGGGAACCTTGAGTGTACACAAAAACACTGTGTGCACAGCACCCATCTGCCTTGTGGGACTGGAGGGGTGAGGGGAACTTAGGTGAACGTGAAGCTGATTCCATTTCTATGCCATGAGGTGTAAACTCCTCTGTGTCAGACATAGGAGTTTTGTGTCTTCTTCTAGCACAGCAATTCTCAACCTGTGGGTCGTGACCCTTTTGGGGGTCGAAGGACCCTTTCACAAGGGTTGCCTAAGACCATTGGAAAACACACATTTCCGATGGTCTTAGGAACTGAGACACCGCTCCTCTATCCGTCCCCAGGCAGGTCTGCCCACATGCAGATACGCCCACATATGACATCATCACGCCAACCCCATCACATACACCCCCTACAAATACAGGTGGATGTGACAGGGTTGGCACCATAATGTACTTATGCAGACCAGTCACACATGTGTAGAGAGCAGCTACAGTGCAGAACGCAGCTACTCTGTTAAAACAGCTACTGTGTTGAAAGCAGCAGTATTGGAGGTAAAATGACGCTTCATGAATTATAATTACTGGGTAAATGTAAAATCATGTACTTTAAAATCATCACCTACTGCAAAAAAGAAAAATATTTGTACCATGGGAACTTGATCTGGATGCTGATTGGTCTTTTTATGTTCAGTTGTGGTTGATGTGAAGACTGCCCCCTTGTGATAGTAACATGTATGTAAAAAAAACAACACAGAGAATGGTACCTCATAGGAAACTTTAATGAACTGTACTGACTGAACTATTCCATGTATCATCTTTTGTATTATTAAAGCTATTGTTATATATTATTTTCATTAGTAAACCATCCCATGGCATGGATCATGTAGAGAAGAACGTTAAGTAAAGAAAACACAGTGAGCATTTTTTACAGTATGGTTTTACTTCAATAATTACAGCAGGAATTAAAAAACTGCAATGTGTTATTTGTTGTGAAGTTCTATCAGCCAAATCTATGAAGCCAAACAAACTAAAATGCCATTTTGATAGCAAGCATTCGAGCTTTGCCGGCAAGGATACCAACTATTTTAGAAGCAAAGCTGATGGACTCAAGAAAGCCAGACTTGACACTGGTGGCAAGTACCACAAACAAAATGTAGCATCCGTTAAAACTTCATATTTGGTGGCATTCAGAATCGCCAGAGTTATGAAACCTCACACCATCGCTGAGGATTTACTGTCACTAGCGGCCAAAGACTTTGTTTGAGTTATGATCGGATACAAATTTGTTATGAAATTAGGTGTAATTTCTGTATTTAACAGCACTGTCCACAGAAGAATAGATGGCATATCTGCTAATCTTCTTGATCAGGTAATCCAGGAAATTAAATCTGCTCCACTTCCAATATTAGTAGCTTGATGAATCTACAGACATTGCAAACTGTTTACAGTTACTGGTTTACATGAAGTATATTCATGATGGCAACTTTAAAAGTGAGTTTCTAAAATAATGCATATATAGATATGTGTGCAAATGTATGTACATGTATGTGAATAAAAGGTTAGATCCCACAATAAATAAATAAATAAATAAAAGTGAGTTTCTTTTTTGAAAACCTCTTGAAATGACAACTACTGCATATGATGTATTTGACACAGTTGGTTCATTTCTGAAAGAGTATAAAATCTCTTGGGAAAAGGTTTGTGGTGTATGCACAGATAGTGCCCCAGCTATGCTAGGATGTTGATCTGGATTTCAATGCTTGGTACTGAATGAGTCACCAAAAGTCATCAGAACTAACTGTATGATTCATCGGCAAATATTAGCAATGAAGACGCTGCCACAAGAGTTACAAGAAGGAATGAAAAGTGTCATAAGTTCTGTCAATTTTGCAAAGGCAAGCACTTTAAACAGTCGACTGTTTTCGCACCTGTGCAATGAGTTGGATGCCCTAACAATGCTCTGCTATTTCACACTGAAGTGAGATGGTTGTTGTGAGGAAAAGTTTTAAAACATGTTTTTGAGCTTCTTGATGAACTCAAAACGTTTTTTTAATCAGAAAGCAAGACCGTAGTTCGAAGTACTTTTTAGCAATAAAAGTGAACTGCAGAAAATAGCTTATTTGGTTGACATTTTTTTTTTGAGACAGAGCCTGAAGCTATTGCCCTGGATAGAGTGCCGTGGCATCACAACTCACAGCGACTTCCAACTCCTGGGCTAAAGCGATTCTCCTGCCTCTGCCTCCCAAGTAGCTGGGAATATAGGCACCCGCCACAACGCCCGGCTATTTTTTGGTTGCAGTCATCATTGTTGTTTGGTGTGCCTGGGCTGGATTCAAACCTGTCAGCTCAGGTGTATGTGGCTGGCTCCTTAGCCGCTTGAGCCACAGGCACCGAACCTTGGTTGACATTTTTGCCATCTTATATGAGCTAAATTTATCACTGCAAGGACCAAATGCAACATCCTCGATTTGTCTGAAAAGATCTGATCATTCCAAATGAAACTTCAGCTTGGGGAAAAAAATTGGATGAAAATAAAATGTACATGTTGCCTACTTTATCTGCTTTTTTTGAGGAACATGACATTGAACTAGACAAAAGAATTATGATGATAATTTCTGTGAAAGACCACTTGCACATGCTTGCAGACGAAATTTCATTGTACTTTTCAAATCTACCTGACACCCCATTTACACTTGCCAGAAGCCCATTCACAGTCAAAGTTGAAGATGTTCCTGAGACAGCACAAGAGGAGTTCACTGAACTTATTAACAGCAATGCAGCGAAAACTGATTTCTCTACAACGCCAGTTACAAAATTCTGGATCAAGTGTTTGCAGTCATATCCTGTTCTGTCTGAGATTGTGTTGTGCCTTCTTCCATTTCCAACAACATATCTTTGTGAAACAGGGTTTTCCAGCTCGATGGTTATCAAGTCTAAATACAGAAGTAGACTTACTGTGGAAGATGATCTTCGTTGTGCTCTCCCAAAGGCTGCCCCAAGAATTTCTGATCTGGGAGAAAGAAGCAATCTCAACCTTCACACTGACGTTGGCTTTTTACGTATACCATCGCAAAATGTAGCAATGTATTTTGTTGTTGTTATATTAAGACTGTTACCCATGCTACACCATGCTTCAAGACAAATTTCATTTATTTATAATTAGAAATAAATATTTCACAATATATAATTAAGTATTATTTTTGTGATTAATCACTATAATTATGTTCAATTTATAACAATGAAGATATATCCTGCATATCAGATATTTACATTACAATTCCTAACAGTAGTAAAATTACAGTTATGAAGTAGCAACGAAAATAATTTTATGGTTGGGGGGGTCACCACAACATGAGGAACTGTATGAAAGGGTCGCAGCATTAGGAATGTTAAGAACCATTGTTCTAGCAAGTGTGAAACTGTGGCAGGCAAGCTTGTGAGCTTGTGAGTAGGACACAAGCTCAGAGTCTTCATGGTTCTTAACATTTTAGGGATGTCTTTGACCTATGCAGTAATAAAAAGTAATTGTTTAATTCCCTAATATTTGGCATATTTGTGGGTATCTCAGTCCCACTGATTTCTAACTTTATCCTTCTTTGTGGTCAGAGAACACACTATATGAAGTTTCAGTCCTTTAAATCCGTGGAGACCTATTTTGTGTCCCAGCACATTGCCGCCGAGTGTATGCGTGCTTCAGGCGTACATGAGCAATGTATGCGTGGATGTGGTGTTTATTGTTAATTAATGTCCAAACAGTTTTTTCTTAAGCTTACCATCTATGTGTAATATCTGCTTGTATACTGTCACTTTCACTATCGCTACTGCATAGTTTTGTGTATAAACCTTTATATTATGTCTTCTGTAGACAGCGTATGGTCGGTGCTGCTTCATATCCAGTGGCTATTGCCACGTTTCGGAGGAGGGTTCAGCACACTCACAGTTAACTTAAGTGTTGATACACTTGATTTAAGCATATCTATCCTCTTGCTTTGTTTTCTTAGTCATTTTTACCTTTGTTTTCCTTTCTCCATGTGTATTTAGAAATTTTAGTGTTTCACTTTAATTATCTGTTGATGTTTACCTAACCTCACTGTATCTTTTGGAGATTGTTGTATTACAATATGCAAACTTACCACAGTCTATTTAAAGTAAACTTTGTCCTGCTACTTACAAAACATAAGAACCCTCGACAGTAAAGTCCTACCCTGTCTCATGGTGTTGCTGTGTATATTTTGCATTATAAGCACTGTCCGAAAAGTATTAAGCTGTGTACTATGAAATAATATTAAAAATGTCTGGATACTTTATGGACAGCCCTTGTATGCACATGATAAATGATACAATACAACATTATTCTTGCCAGGGCAACACAAGTACACAAAGGAACGGATCCCGTTGGAGGCCAAGGGGCCTCACTCACAAGCTAACAAGCTTGCCTGCCACAGTTTCACACTTGCTAGAACAATGGTTCTCAACATTCCTAATGCGGCAGGTGCTGCAAGTGTTCGAGCAGTACCAGAAGGCCCAGACCCAGTTCGTGCAGATGATGGTGGAGCTAGCGACCAGATCCCAAAACATCAAGACGTTGCAGAATGCGGGTGTAATACCTTTGCTGCGGCCTCTTAAAAAAAAGAAAACAACCCAAAAAACATTATTCTTTCTGGGTAAAGCAGTTAATTAGTTTTCATGTAAAAAATGAGCACACAGTAGAATTGACTCTCAGATGTCCTGATCCACGCAGGCGGCCACGCGTGCAGACTTGTGCAAACACTGCCATGGGCGGAATAGTGGCATCGCCCCCAAACCTTCCCTGCGCTGCCCCTTAGTCATTACTCCCATTCCTGCCCCTCTCTCCTGGCAACCACACGTCTGTCCTCTGTCACTATGGTCTTCTGGAAACTGTCATAGAAATGGAAACTACATTCTGGCTTCTTTCACTCCGCATCCAAATTACTACAAGTATCAATCGTTTGTTATGTTTTATTGCTACGTGTTATTCCATCAGGATGTGCTGCAGTTTGCTTATCTAGTCAGGTAATGTTGGGGTTCAGTAGATGCATACCCCGACCTGGTCTGAAAGCCGGCTGGGAAATGCTGAAAATAACTAACTCAACATCAGTTTAAAGGAAAACAAGTCTGAGGATGGCTGGAGGTGGGTTACACTAACTTAGGCTGGGTAGACTGAGATAATACAGCCCCTTTCTGCCTTCTTCAGAAGGTTTTTATTAGTTTTTAACAAAGGTCTAAATGTAAAAAATAGGGTTGAAAAGTCCCAAGTTCCCAGGAAGACTGGATAGAAAGAAAGCCAGGGTAAGTGGCAGGGAGCTGGTGAACAGCCAGTGGTGTGTGCAAA
>CAUYRH010020629.1:0-52985 GCA_963574655.1 Perodicticus potto | reverse complement strand
CTCCTGCCAAACTGCAAAATAGAAAAACAGCCGGGCATTGTGGCGGGTGCCTATAGTCCCAGCAACTTGGGAGGCTGAGGCAAGAGAATTGCCTAAGCCCAGGAGTTGGAAGTTGCTGTCAGCTGTATGATGCCACAGCACTCTACTGAGGGCGATAAAGTAAGACTCTGTCCTACAGTCAGGCACAAACTCCTTCGTCAGACCTCGTTAGAAGAATTCGTGAAGAAGGACCTCAACTTTCACTGCTGCTGAAAATTCAAACTTTAGGCAACTGAAATTTCTTAAAGGCTTAGCTGGGCTGTGAAGTGGGAAGGTCAACAGGCCCTTCACAGCGGAGTCCAAATCAGACACCCTGCTGTGTCCCAATGGGGATTTTTTCCTCTTCATTTCTAACCAAACCTTCCTTTGTAGAAGTTCACTCGTCCTCATCCACCACTTCTACCCATTTAAGCCAAACCAAAAGGAGGAAGGCATACAGCAAAAAGACACGAGTCATTTTGGGAATAAGTACCGTAAATTGATGTCACGCCAGATATTTCACTTACTTTTCACAAAAATCCAATGATGTAGAGGTGAGTATCTCTATTTCACAGAGGAAATCAGATTAAGAGAAGTTAAGTAATTTTCCCTAAGGTTACCCGGCCAAGGTTTCTCTGTCCTAGAGTAGTTTATACCTAGGAGCCGAGTCCCATGAAAGTCCCTGTCAATCAGATCAAAGCTCTGAACCCAGGGCTTTCCTCCAGGGTTAGTGCCCGGGCTAGGTCTCACGAGGGTCAAATCCCGGGGTAAAATGGTGCCTGGATATTTTCCTTCCCTTCCTTTCCCCCTTCCCTTCCTCCTCTCCCTCTCCTTCTCCTTTCCTTCCCCTTCCCTCCCTTTCTGTCCATTTCACTTCTCTTTTCCTTCCCTTTCCCTTCCTTTTCTTTCCCTTTCTTTTCCTTTTCCTTCTCTCCTCTTCCTTTCCCTTTCCTTCCCTTTCCCTTTCTCTTTCCTTTCCCTTTCCCCTTTCCTTCTCTTCCCTTCCCTTCCTTTCCTTTCTCCCTTCCTTTCCTTCCCTTTCCCTTTCTCTTTCCTTTCCCTTTCCCGTTTCCTTCTCTTCCCTTCCCTTCCTTTCCTTTCTCCCTTCCTTTTCTTTCCTTTCCCTTTCCCGTTTCCTTCTCTTCCCTTCCCTTCCCTTCCTTTCCTTTCTCCTTTCCTTTTCTTTTCTTCACTTTCTTCAGCTCTAGGGGGGTTATATATCTTTTTCATAATTAAATGTTCTGATCTGGACATGGGTCTATACCCAGATTCCCTCGGTAACTGAGCACAAGACAAGGCTTATTTTTGGTACCTTCTGAGAAAGTGGAATCCTAGGGAAGCAGGAGTGGGCATATGATGAGTAAGGCAAGAAAAAAGAGTGAGAAAAATTTCAAACACATGCGTGAGAAGCTGCTGCTGCTTTTAAAGGGCAGCTGGTTGTTCAACCTCACTAGACCTTTTTCCAGAGAGGTTGTGTGAGGTTCTGCATTTAGGACAGGAGAGGAAGGGAGAAAAATCTCTTCAGCAGGATGGATGGATGGGTAGATAGAGATAGATGGATGCTAGATAGATAGATAGATAGATAGATAGATAGATAGATGATCGATTCTATGTCTGTCTTCATAAAACTGCAAATCCCTAGATGGAAGAGTCAGCTGTTAAAAGATCTTAAAGGTTCAAACAGGATAGGACTTGAATCTCAGGTTGAATGTGTGCTAACACTGAGACCTTTGAAAAGATGCTCAATTTCTCTGAGACTCAATCTCTTTATTGTGAAATGTTGAAAATCATATTTCCTCAGAGGTGGTTGGAGAGGATGGATAATAGTAACACAGGACCTCACAGACATGCAGTAAACATCTACGTATTTCTTTGGATGTGTTTTATTCCCTTTCTGTTCATGGGTTCTATTTTATTTCATCACCACATGGCTGTTTGTATCTAAGTTTCTCTTACCAGTTGCCTTTAGCCATATATTGATCGAGCTTTAATATAAGTCATTAGTAACCCAAAGGGATTCTTAAGGTGATATGAGCGATGTATTACCTTCAAAGACAAGCACCACAGAAATAATATAGAGTTTAGGAATTGGTATTCAGAAACATCAGCATACTAAACTGCATTGCCAAGTCTGAGCCCCAGATGCCAGGGGCCATAGCTAGAGAGCCCTGAAGTAATGGTGCTGCCTGAATGGAAATAATTATAAGGGGAAATTCAGCCTGCCCTGCAGTTGAGTTCATTTTCAGACTTAATGTTGTTTCTCAAATAAGATGATTAATGGAACCCCAATCAAAGACATAGTAAGATCCAAGAGCCAAGGTATGTGACCTATCTGCGTATCTTCTTTGAAAAGTTTGAAGTGTTTACTTGCATTATGAGTTCTTTTTCTGATCAGTTTATTCTTTAAAAAATTGTTGCAAATCCACAAGCAAATTACAGAGTATTGCTGATTAACTTAAAAATCTTCAAACAACTAAAGGATATTTCTGAAGGGAACAAAAATTACGCTTAACGTTAAATGTTACCTGAAGACAACTCTTCAGCCTCGAGGGAAGCAAAATAGTAGAGAATCTGGCCCAGTGACTCATCTAATAAATCATGGTTTGTGTTCCCTGCTCCCTGTTTGCCTAGGAAAGCTGTTGGCAGCAATTCAGTTCTGTACAGATGAACGGATTTAATTCATTTGCCCTCACTTCCTCACCTAGAGACATAATCCCTGGCCAAACAACTGGCTATTGTGAAAATTATTAAGTAGTGGTAGACTCTGAGGTAGGGATCTGGGAGCAATAGATAAACTTCTCCAGTGAATGGTCTGCTTTTTCCACACACTTATCTTCAAAACGGCAGCTAAGTACCCATGGAACTGTACGTACAAAATACCATGTAAAATGAAAGATGCCTTAGAAAATATCTTCCTTTAGGCAAATTCTGTCATCACTATCATTTTACAGATGAGAAAATTGCAGGCTTTATGCTTGCCTTGCAAATGTATCCTTCACATTGTGGATTTTTATTTTTTATTATTTTATTTATTTATTTTTTTGGTGCTGAAACCTGGGATTTTCATCTGGATCTGTTTGACTCCAGTGATGCTAATGACACATAGTGGAATTCAGTTCACATACTGAATTGAATAATATTAAATTAGTTGTAGTTGATGCTTGCTGTGTATAAGACACCATGCTCAGCATTTAAGGGATGTAAAGACATATTTTTCTATCTAAACTCTTTAAGCCATGAAAGGGCCTTGAATTACTTGACCAAGACCAAGAAAATCACACCAATTGGGAAGGTACCGAAACTAATTTTATCAACAAATCTGAGATGCTTTTTCTGGACACAATTAAGAGCAGGGCAGATGCAACGTATGGAACATTTTAGCTGTTTAACTTCCTATTGCAAAAGAAACTTTGAAATGTGTCCAGAAATGAGTCTGATTTCAAATTTCTCCCATTTTCTATATCTTGTGTAATTAGCATATGTAATAATGTCTTATGATTGTCTGAAACCTTGTTACCAAATTTATTTGTGTCTCTTCACTGGTTTGAAACACAACAATTTTACAAGGGTAAGTAAATGAGGATTGCTCTCGTAGAGGTGACAGGGGCAGATGGTTACTAAGGTAGTGGTCAACATGAGTTTGGAGTCCTCATGTGCATATTCTAAACACAGGTTTCCCAGACGAAAGTGCTTTTGTTAATTCTCATTAATTGAATTTCCAAGCTGTACACTTTTCAGAACTTATTTTACATTGCCTGTTTAGCATCCTTCATTTAATTTCCGTGATATTTCTATTTTTTTACCTTCTCCTTTTCATTCCATCTCACAAATGTTTATAAGTTCCAAGGGTTAACATTTTTGTCTTTTTGTTGTTGTTGAGGTTTTTTGCAGTTTTTGTCCAGGGCTGGGTTTGAACCCACCACCTCTGGTATATGGGTCCAGCGCCCTACACCTTTGAGCCACAGGTGTCACCCCATTTTTGTCTTTTTTTTTTTTTTGCTTGTGTTTAATATCCTTGGGTCAGGGTATTTGCTCTCTGTGCTTCTAGAGCAGCGGTTCTCAACTTGTGGGTCGTGACCCACAGGAACTGTATTAAGGGTCATGGCATTAGGAAGGTTGAGAACCACTGTTCTAGAGCCATTTATGTGCTCAACACTCTGAAAGTTGTGTCTTTAGCTGCATTTCTGTCCCAAGTTCCCAATGCGCACTACTGGTTGTCTGCTGAACATCATGACTTGAGTCTCATAGATGGAAGATATTCCAGACCAAATTCGTTCTATTTTTTCATACTTTATCTCCTCCTACTATCAGTAATCACTAGCAAAACCACATACCTACTGTCTAGAATGCATGGACACTCTCTTCAATTTCTTCCTCTAACAGCAAACCCCCCCCAATGCAATCGGCCAACATGTCATTTCTAACCCTTCCCTTCCTTCTCCGTATCTCCTAACCTGTTTCTCTGTTGAGTACTTTCTCGGTCTTCTTTCTGCTCATTTCTGCTTCCAGTTGTTTTGCAGTGATTTATGAATATTTTGCATAAAGCTGAGCTTTTAGGTGAAAACTTAATACAGCTCCTGTTTAGCCATATTTCTAGAGCACAGTAACTGTCTCAATAAGTGGTTGATCAATGAATGAATAAATGAATAAATTAGCAAAAGGGGACAGAGCTACAATATAAGAATAAAAAAATCAAATCAACTGACCTTCCCAGAAATAGACTTTATTCATAATAATCTTTATAATTTATACCACAAGAGCTCTTTAGGAAACTCACCATGGTATGTATCCTAGAAGATTTTTTTCCCTTAGCCAGAATGAACTGTAAGATGCCATGGTTTCCAAACTGACCAGAAGTTTAGCTAACTCTGGATAGTCCTCAAATAGTTCTTTGTGGCAAAGATCATGACGAGGGATTACAAAAGGAACTCCCAAACCAAGTGGTTATTTTAGGCTTTGCGTGGGCTCCTTTTAATGAATTTTCCATAAATGGAAACCCACTGTGTTCTGCATACCAGAGAACAAGCCCAGTTAGTAATGGGATTGTCTGCATTGCATAATACAAATATAAACTTGCCAGAGGAAGTGTATTTGGTTATTTAGGAAGAAGCACACTAGAATGCTCCAGGCAAATCAAATACTGGCAAAAAAATTATCAGCTCAGTAGTTTTGGGTAAGACCTAGTCTTAGAATAAAAACAGAAAAGTAAAAGTCAGTTTACCTGGACTTCAGGAAGTCTTTGGCTGATCTCCTAGTATTGGGTGATCTAACTATGCTTTTGTGACTGAATGAAAAATAATCACTGTTGGGCTTGATATTGGGCTATGTAAAAAGGCATTCACATAAGTACAAGTGTTTGGGAAATGTTAAAGTATTTAACTCAAAAATAGTTATATGACACATGCTCTAGATTTAAATTCTGTCTGCACTAATTACTGTGACGTGAGTCAAGTTAATTACACTTTCTCAGACTCAGTTTTGTAGTTGGTGGAGAACTAATGATAAAATGGTCAGCCATTCTAAAATAGGGACAAACTGAAATATTGTACATTATTTACTGTCTCAAATTTAATACATAACAATTGTAATGGAATAGGCAAAACAGAATTTCATTTTCATATTGTACTTTCTCCTTATTGCCTGCACATAGCATTACCATATACCCTAACGCCTAAATATAGGGAATTATCACTAGAAATTCCTATATGTTTAGAATCAAGAGTCAGATTATTAATTGCAAAGCCAGTTGGAGATTTTAATGTAAAAATTATACACATATATTTGAATATTTTCTTCTGACTTAAAAATTTTAATAAAAAATTAATAAATATTTATTTAGCTGTATTTTAAGATATGACCACACCTTTTTTTTTTTTTGAGACAGAGTCTCACTTTGTTGCCCTCAGGAGAGTGCTGTGTTTCATAGCTCACAGCAATCTTAAACTCCTGGGCTCAAGCGATCCTCTTGCCTCAGCCTCCCAAGTAGCTCGGACCACAGGTGCCTCCCACAGTGCCTGGCTATTTTTAGAGACAGAGTCTCCCTCTTTCTAAGGCTGATCTGAACTCCTGTGCTTAAGCAATCCACCCACCTCAACCTCCCAGAGTGCTAGGGTTACCGGCATGAGCCACCTCACCCAGCCCTGACCAAGGCTTTTCTTGGAGTCTTGGTTTGCTAACTAGAATCTCATGTTATTTGTCTTATAAAACCCTTATCTGTAAATACTGTCCATCTGTTCAGTTTTGGAACTTAAAGATATTTATGAAACTAATTGAATATAGAGTCTTGCCAAATCTTCTCCTATTTTGTTTTTATTTATTTATTTGAGGCAGAGTTTCACTCTGTTGCCCAGGCTAGAGTGCTATGGTGTCCCAGCTCATGGCAACCTCAAACTCCTGGGCTAAAGTGATCCTCATGTCTCAGCCTCCCAAGTAGCTATGAGTACAGGCACCCACCACCGTGCCTAACTAGTTTTTTTCTGTTTTCAGTAGAGGCAGGGTCTCACTCTTACCCAGGCTGGTCTCCAACCCCTGAGCTCAAGCATTCCACCTGTCTTGGCCTCCCAAAGTGCTAGGATTACAGGAGTGCACCACCAAGCCAGCCCCTCCTTTTCTTTTTGGAATTGTCTCACCTATTTAAAATTCTGCAGTGAGTTGTTTCTTCTGCTGTTTTCTTGTGTTGTTTTCCTTTTTATCAAGTCATCCCACAATATTCAATTTTCTTCTTATAGAAAAATAATTCTTTTTTCACATCCATGTTTGTTAGTTTACGAAACATTTAATTACATAACCTAATTATAGTCACAAGTACACTAAGCGTAAATAAAAAACAGACAACTGACTTCTGTGAGGCATAGAGCTCCACCGATAGGGTCTAACGTGAGTGGCTTGCTGGAGTGAAGACATAACTAATAAGGTCTGGGACATCTGGTGGTTTTTAATAAGGGAATGGAAGGCCCAAGTGAGTCTGAAAAGGAGAGAATGATAAAAGGTATTCTGCTGTAAAAAGGGAATAGAAGTATGAATGGGATTAGGGCAAGACATTTATTTCCAAGTGCATTGGCTAATTAAACTGTCAAACTAAAAACTAATACAATGGTAGAGATAGAAAAGGCCTTTGAGAACAACTAATTCAACCCACTCACTACCATCATCTGCTAGCATGTGATAGGTAAGAAAAGATGGTAGGGCTTGAAATACAAAATTGTTTAACACTGCCCAACATTAAAAATGGATGGCAGGGAGAGGGGTAAAGCTATTTGAAATGCAACCTTCATTGTCCTTTCACAAAAAGAGGCCTAGAGTCCTCAGGGAGAAATCCTGGACTGGTGGGGAGTGTGACACTGGAGAGCTTTCAGACACTCTTCAAGCAGAAGTGGTCCACGCCAAGTGATGGATAGACAGGGAATGGAAGGAGGATGAAAGAAAAAAATAAAGGAAAAAATCTATTTACTTCTTTTTTTAAAAAAGCCACATATAAAACACAAAAAACAGAGTGGCCTGTTCTATAGACAGCACTTCAGGTTTCTGTGGACACACCGATGTGTGTGTCTTAACTTTTGCAAATGTTTATCTGTGGTTATTTGGAAAGTGCATTTTACACAGGAATTTATTTTTTAGCTGTAATTAGGTTTTAAATATTATCATCTGGCAAAGGGGCTACAGCCAATGTTAAGATGATCTGTCATATGGCTTCTTTTTTTTTAATTGCTTTTCCAGGAAATGTAGAAGAAAGTAAGAGAAAGGCCTGAGATGAAGAGCTCTATTAATCTTGCCTGTCCTCTGTCCAGTAACTGATTCCAGAAATTCTGTGTGGGAACTGGGGCTAACCAAAGATTGAGACCTAAGCATCCAATGTTGGCCACACAGAGTTCTGTCTTTTTACCAAAGTGGAAAATTTTCAAATAAAACTCAGAGACCAAGTTGAACTTGCTGAAAACAAGAAGCTGAAGGCTTTCTGATTTTTAAAAACATATATGATTATTCCATGCAGTAGCCTATAGGAAATTACCTTCACTAATATACTTTCTAATCCTCTTATTGACCTTATTTATTTTTCTTTGTGGATTCCTTTGACCCCAACTTACGCGTATCTCTAAGAAAAGGCAACACATTTGCAAAGCATGGGTTTGGGAAATGAACAATATTCTTTCCAATTGCCAGGAAAAAATATAAATTGCATCATCATCCTTGGTCATATCTGTATTTACATGGCGCTTCTGTTGAGGAATATGAGCACTATCCATTGAGTTTTCCTATCTCATCCTCATCACTTTTTGGTAAGAGAGAAAAGAGTCAGCACTGATCAACAAAAGGGCACAACTGAACCATGCTGAAAAGGGGAAGGGAGAGTGATGGGAAGTTCAGGGGATTAAAACCTCTGGACTCCTACCTACCAGGATATGGCTCCCTTAGCAGTGCCACTCAAGGAAAAGCAGTCTCACCATTTGATCACACTCATGGTGCATCTTAGAAGGGACAGGTGAAACCTACTAAATGCAGAACACAAATGTTTTCACACAATAAATAAGAAAATCCCATGAAGGTTATGTCGAACAGTTGGATGAAAATATTTCAGATTGTATATGAAGCTCGCACACTGTACCCCATGATTGCACTAATGTACACAGCTATGATTTAATAAAAAATAAAAATTAAAAAAAGAAAAAGAAATGGGCCATCTATGCCTGCATTCTTCAGAGTTTTAATTAAAAAAGGACATTCTAAAAAAAAAAAGAACAAGAAAAAGCAGTCTCTTGAGAGCCAGGCCTCTTGAAAGCAAGCAAAACCCTCAAAGTGACTTTGTAAGAAATTGAAAGTGAACAGCAAGTGAAAAATTATTTGTCATTGTTCTCACATGTCTTTGCAAGTTGGATCAAGAAAACCACCCTTCATAATATTGAGAAGTTTAGAAATATTTGAGCCAAATGCACATAAGGAGCCTTGAAAGACATCCCCTTATATATTCATATGACTGATGAGCAACATAGTCATTCATTTCATCTTATTTCTTTACATTGATTACATTGATAATTATTACTAATGACCAACAAGCGATATAGTCATCATTTCATCTTATTTCTTTACATTGATTACATTGATCATTATGAGTAATTATATCTTTACTTATTTGCTGTCTGCATCCTCACTAAACTGTGAGCTTCTTGAAGGTAAGAACCATTTATTTTTTTTTTTTATGTCCATCACTTGCTAAGTTCCTTCTACAAAGGCTGGCACAGTGGATGTTCAGTGAATGTGTATTGAATGAGTAAATAGGTTCCATCTATTTCTGAAAGATTCAGACCAAACCAGAATTTCCACCCACTTCTGGTCCATTTCTTTCACCTCATGTTGACCCACTCCATCTGTGCTAATAACACCCCCCCCCGGGGAAATGCAAAAACATGCTTTCATTAGAAACCCTCAGGTCAAGAGGGTTTCCTGGAAAGACCACCAAAGCAGCGGGGACTCTGTGCTGCATTCTGCTTATTTTTACGTCATAGCACCATTTCTCTCTGAAAATTATCTCTGAGAAGAGGTCTATAACCCTGAGTGACAGTTTTGTTCTTTTCTTATGATTTGCCAACTCATATTAGGTCCAGTCACCCCAGATGCTTGCCATGTTCAAGCAAGAAATAAATGAAGTTACTTCAGTTAAAATGCTCAAATACTTATGAAAAAGGCCATTCTTTACCTTGCCACCCCTAATTCAAAACAGTGTGCTATTTCCCTAGTTTGGCATGCTCTTCAGGTCAGAGGGTTCCTGTGAGATTTCCTGGGTTCTGCAAAGAAGAGAGTATGGAAAAATTATGTTTGGTTTACCACCTCCCCAAAGCCTGAAAATAGTCAGTGTTGATCCGTGCACCAAAAACAAATAATAAAAGCCAAACAAACCACCCCCTACACACAAATAACACTGCTTCTTCTGAGAGTGTGATTCCTGTAATTAGTATGAAGGACTACTTCAGTGTTCCCTGGAAGGCCTTGGGATCTACCCTACAAGACAGGATACCCAGTTGGAACTGTCCTCCCATGCAGCGCCCTTGCCCGTGAAATCCTCTTTCTTTCTCTTCCTGCACAGACCTCTTCCTGCCGACATGTAAGGAAACTTCTGAAACCCTATATCCTCCCTGAAATCTATCCCAATTAACCTGAAGAAAGGTCATCATTTAATTGACTAATTTTAATTAATTTAACTTTTTAGACACAATTTACCTATGAAAGTCAAGACTACTGGTGCAGCTGATCTTTGGAGCAAATGTCAACCTTTAAATTCTAGAAATATTTTCAGGGATTGCAAGCTATGGTACCAGAGGTCTTTTCCATCCCAACAGCATATTCTTGGTGCTTGACACTTACTAGGCATTCAGCAGATATCAGTTCCATGGATGGTAGGAATGACTGCTGTCCTAATCACATGCCTTCACATAACACCAACTCTGTACTTCACTATTTGGATTCATTAAGTCTTAGAAATGGAAAATTGGAAAATTCGGTAATCCCAAACATGACTACCATATAGGACCACTTCATTTAGAAATTGTAATCTCACCACCTTCTCCTCCCTGTTTCCAATCTCCTTTACTGCTCATTTGTTAAAGCAATGCTAAAGTTCTAACATACTTGTATTTTAAAGCAATGCTTATGTTCTAACATATTTGTATAACATAATGTATTTTTTTTTTTTACTCCTCCGGTTATAGTGAAAACCACTAGGACAGCATTTCTTCCCTGTTTGTGGGCTGTATTCCAAGTGTTCAGAATAGAGCCTGAACATAGCAAGGGCTCAATAGCTATTTGTCAAATGAATGCAAAATTATTTACTATCCACCCCACACATCAGAATCACTGCAAGAGTTTTTTTAAGTCGGCAGGCTCAACCTGACATCAATGAAATAACCCTTAAGGATGCAAATCCCAGGAATCTACTTCTTTTTTTAGTTTTTGAGCTTTTGGCAGGGGCCAGGCTTGAACCCACCACCCCCGGTATATGGGGCCAGTGCCCTACTCCTTGAGCCATAGGCACCACCCCCAGGAATCTCCTTTTTAAATAAGAAGTCCAGGGGTTTTGGTGTTCTGAGAACCACTAGTTTCACACAACGCACTAATCTGGAGATAATCCTGAAACCCGGGAAGATGAGTGTCTTTCAAGTCACGTGGTTATTCAGGGCGCAGCTAAGTATTCTTCTGATGTGCTTTCTACCCCAGTCATCTTTGGACCTGGATTTGCTTGATATGTTTCCTGCGTTCTTGGTCTTTGAGATTAAGCTGCTGGAGGCAAAAATTACGGCTTCTGAACTTACTTTGTAGTGCATCTCAATCAGCAGGCGAGAATGGTGATGCCTTTTACATACAAGAACAACCCTACTTTCACACTATGACACCACTATTTTCCTTTTTCCTTCTAGTTCCTGGATATCTCCATTAAGTGGACCACCCAGGAAACCTTTCCTCCAAAGTACCTTCATTATGACCCAGAAACTTCTCGCCAGCTGATGTGTGACAAATGTCCTCCTGGCACCTACCTGAAACAGCACTGTACAGCCAGGTGGAAGACCGTGTGCACCCCTTGCCCCAACCACTACTACACGGACAGCTGGCACACCAGTGACGAGTGTCTGTACTGCAGCCCCGTCTGCAAAGAGCTGCAGTACATCAAGCAGGAGTGCAACCGCACCCACAACCGCGTGTGTGAGTGCAAGGAAGGGCGCTACCTGGAGCTGGAGTTCTGCTTGAAGCACAGGAGCTGTCCGCCTGGATTTGGAGTAGCACAGGCTGGTATGTATCAGCTCCAAGGTGCAGCGAAATCCTTGAGGACTGTGCCCGGTCAGATAGTAGTACAAGTTCAGGGGAATGCTTTTGTGCTGCTGACATACATTACAGGCTAGCAAATTGCAAAGGTAATGGGACCTGCTAGGCAGGTGCTCTGT
Source organism: Perodicticus potto (assembly GCA_963574655.1). Classification (NCBI taxonomy): domain Eukaryota; kingdom Metazoa; phylum Chordata; class Mammalia; order Primates; family Lorisidae; genus Perodicticus; species Perodicticus potto. The sequence goes on along the minus strand of CAUYRH010020629.1, from coordinate 41,040 downwards.
TTCTGGATTGCTTCCAAAGGACTGTTTCCCCGGAGGAATACTTTGCCACTACAGGGCAATTTAGTGACAAATCTCAAATGCAGCAAATTGCTCTCTAATGAGATGCATGATGGATTGTTCTGTTCTGAAGGAACACGGAGTTGCAGTGTTCATACTTGATATGTACCTCTATGTTTCACTTTGGCACGGGCAGCTCCAACCTGCAGTGCGTCCTGACAAACATCAGAAATGTTAATCGATACCAAGAGAGTCATTATGCTAATATTAATGAGGCTCTGGAGTGCTAACAATGAGCAGTTATAATTAATTATGTAAAAAATGAGAATGGTTAGGGGAAATGCATTTCATTATTAAAAACGAAGCTGGTTTTCCCTTTAGGACGGGAGCCGAGTGTCTGGGGGGATAAAGCCTATAGCAGCATCTCTTCAATGAGTTTATTCTTTATCTTAAACAAAACAGATTGTCAAGCCAAGAGTAAGCACTTGTCTAAAAACAAAGTGCTTTCTCTCTTTGCATTTTGAACAGCAGAGGTTAGGGCTGGCGTGCACTGAATATTTTAAAGCTGCTACCCACAGATTATTTTTTTCTTTTGTACTACCACATTCACAAAATTTCAGAGTATTCCACAACATCTTGTGGCTTGGAGAAAATAAGAGTATTCACTTAGTGAGCTGGAGGAAGTAACAATTGATGTGGATTATGATGACGGAGTTTGAAGCAGTGAATCTCAGCGTCGGTACTACTGACATTAGGGGCTGGATAGTTCCTTTCTCTGGACAGCTGCCTTGTGAATTTTACAGTTTTTAGCAGCACCCCTGGACTCTAATAACTAGATGCCAATAACAGTTCCTTCCCTCACCCTCCTGCCAAACGTGACAACCAAAAATGTCTGCAGACGTCATCAAACACCCTCCGGATTGGCAAAATCGCCCCCAGTTGAGAACCGAGGGCTCACTGATGCTATTTATTTATAATTATTTTAATCATCAAAATTTATGATATACAAAGTCGGAGTTATTAGATGACAAATACTTTCGGTTTAAAGGCATACAGAAGAAGCATATTCGCAAATGGAGATTTCTTTAGCTCCAGAAGGAGGGAACCATAAAATTAATGACAGAAGATGCTGATTGCATGAGAGTCTCTTCAAATGCTTCTGCTATGAGTATTTGAGGGAGGGATTGGTGCTCCTTCCTACTTTTTATTGGATGACACTTGGGGTCTCAAAAGCTAAACTAAGGCGGAGGAGGGAGGCCCATCCAAAAAAACACATGCAACTAATTCTACTAAGTAAGCTATATATGTAGAAAAATTAAGTGTGGACTATGCTGCTCGGAAACAAGAAAATTTTGGAAAATAATGGAAATAACAAGGATCTTCCTTAAATAAGCATGGAAGTCTATTTGTTGAATGAAGTAAGCAGGCAGCCAGAAGACTTAGAACAAAGGGATACATTTTATTCCCTGGCACCACAGTGGGGTTTACTTACCTCCCCCTCCCTAAACACTCACCTGGTGTTTCCTTTTGGAAAATAATAAGTTTCCAGCCCTGAGAGAAGGAAAGACTATGTGGTGTTCCTCTAAAAAGCATGTAATAACCTTTCGTTGTTGTTGTTGGGTTTTGAAGTCCAATGATCTCTTCTCCCTAATTTCTTTACTCAGCCCTGTAATTCTTAGGGAATTACTCGTGGCCTGAATAGTGAATGCCCGATCATAACACCAAATTCCTTTATTGCTATTCTATTTCACATTCCATATGCCAGGTTGTCATTTCTATAATGTCCTTGATATGAATAAGATAAAACTTTTCCTTCAATGGATAAATCTTTCTTTTAACAAAAAGTTCTGTCAGTTACAAAGAGGGAGGTCCTAGTCAGAAAAGTCATTAGATAAAGCCTCTGACTGTAACAGGAAGCATTGATTGTATCATTCGGGGATTCCTCATGTTAAGCAACTTTAAAGTCTAGCTTACATAAAAGAATATCTTGTACATGTGACCTGCTCGTTAGGATGCACAAGAAGACCCAGGACACAAATAGGTATCGGAAGAATGACAAGATTCTTCTCTGCATAGAACATATGGAAGTTGGCAAAAGGAGATCTGGCTCCAGATGTCCAAGTTACTGATTTTCAGTAAATTAGCAACGACAGAAAGGCAGGGAATCTTTGCCCATATACCTCTGCTTATGATATTGTAGAATTTGGTATGGAGTTCGATCCTCTTGAAAGAGTGGGATGTAATAAGAAAGGACTAAAAACAAACAGAACCTCTCTGCTTTGTCTGGTGGTTCCTAAGACAGTGTCAGTGCAAGGCTGGAAATAACATTGAATACGTGAAGGTTTCAGGCTGTGCTTTCCTTTCTTCCCCTTTTTTTCTGCCAGCTCTTTGTCATTTTTACAAGTCAATGAATCATTTTTCCCTCCAGAAAGGAAAAAGACAGGAGATGAAACGAGAACCAATTCATTTTACTCTTTTTTCCCCTGGTTTTGGTAAAACATACAATGAGATAGGTTGAAATTTTTAATAAATGGAGCTTAATAACTCCGTGACTTTCGTATGCAGATCTTGTGTTAGTTATCTTGCATACACCAGAATTGGCCTGTAAAATCTACATTTGAACATTGAAATCTACATCTGTTCAACTAGCTTACACTAGATGGAGATATTTTCATATCCAGATACACTGTCATATGTGACCTATCCATGCATAATAGTTTTTGAAGATATTTATTTTTAATAGCATCTTCAGCTGTTGACTGGTTCAAATTTCCCTGCCAATGATTTCTCCAAATTTGTCAAATATCTTTCCACCGTGAAATGGAATGCCCTTGCCATCACCCTTCCTGAAGTTTTAACGACGATGCTCTTTTAAACAGTTTAAGCAAACGGTATATCATTTTCCTCCGTTTACTATGTAGCTTAACTGCAGACTTATGTGTTCAAGTTGGCAGCCAACTTTATTACCACCTTCAAAAGTTTATTATAATGTTGTAAATTTTTACTTCTCAAGGTTAGCGTACTTACGAGTTGCTTCACAATTAGGATTCAGGAAAGAAAGAACTTCAGTAGGAACGGATTGGAATTTAACGATGCAGCATTCAATGGGTACTAATTTCGAAGAATGATGTTACATCAGACACACGGCAGTTCTCTTGATGATTTTCTAGGAATAGTTGTGTGAAGAATATGGCTCACCACGAGGCCTCCCTGCCACTTCAGCAGAGGCGGGGCTAACGACCACCCTACTGTTGTTCTCTCTGCTCTCACATTTCAGGAGCATTTGTAGGTAACAACGAAACAAACTTGCATTTGTATTACAGGAGAGGAGACCGTGGAAGTAGATAAGTGCTAAAGTTTTCTTGTCTCTAATGAAGTAAAGAGCAGAATGCCTACAGTTTTTTGTAATGTAATAGCAGCAGTAAAAACCAAGCGAAAAGTCTTTCCCAAACTGTGTTAAGAGGCTATCTGCCGGGAGTACATTTGAAAGGAAGGTGCTAAATTGCTTGGCATTTTCTGTAGGAACCCCGGAGCGAAATACAGTTTGCAAAAGATGTCCAGATGGGTTCTTCTCCAATGAGACGTCGTCTAAAGCACCCTGTAGAAAACACACCAATTGCAGCGTGCCTGGTCTCCTGCTAACTCGGAAAGGAAATGCAACACATGACAATATATGTTCTGGAAACAGTGAATCAGCTCCCAAATGTGGAATAGGTAATTACATTCCAAAATATCGACCTCTGTACCATTCTGTAGTGTCGTCTCCCTCTCAGTTGAACCCAAGGGCCTCTGACCACATTTTGGACAAACTCACATTTTCTCTTTCTTGAATCTTTACCAGGTAAGACTGCTCTCTGGGCTTCATTATGAAGCCACAACTCCGAATCTCTCAAAAACTCATCACACAGATAAAACCACAAAGCCTGAATTTCTCCCCGTGCTTCACACTCCAATCAAATCTTAATTACCCACGGAGAAAAGGAAGTATCAAGTCTGCTGTGGAGACCAAACCAGCAGAGTCTAAATTGTAGAATTGAAGTTTTTTTTATTCTTTTCAAGAATGTATTACTACCTAAGGTAGAAAATGTCAGCTAAGAAGGGAAATGGCACAAACTGGTAGCAAATTAAAAAAGACCGTATACTTGGCTTTGTTGCTGTGTTGTCTATGGTATTAATACATCTATTGCAGTGGTTCTCCACCTGTGGGTGCCGGCCCCTTTGTAACAATGAAATACATCCTGCATATCAGATATTTACATTACGATTCATAACAGTAGCAAAATTACAGTTATGAAGTAGCAACAAAAATAATTTTATGGTTGGGGGTCAACAGAACACGAGGAACTGTATTAAAGGGTCACGGCATTAAGAGGCATTAGGAAGGTTGAGAACCACTCATCTATCTTATAGAAGTTCCAAACGCTTCTGGTTGTCTTAAATTCATTACTGGGTAAGTCACTACCATCAAGCTTATGTTACCTCTGAATGCATGCCGTTAGTGACACCATTCATCAGGCTAGTGTGTGTCCTCATTTTGTGACTCTTAACACAAGACTAATCTCAGACCTTTACTCAAGCACTCATCACACCAAAGATAAGCTATTTTTTTTGTATGTAATCAAGCTACGAGAAACAGTATGTTTCTCTCCAAACGTCTTTTTGTACTACATAGAAATGTACAAAACATGGGAGTGTGAGTTGAAATGTACACGAGTGATTCCAACCCAGTTCCAACATGTTTTCACCGTGTAATTGTAATCTTAGACAAGTCATTTACCCTTCCTCCTTTCTTATCTGAAAAATGAAACAAGGGAAAGGGAGTGACTTCTAACTTTAACAGTCTCTTGAATTCATTTTAAATTTCATTTTTTGTCCTTCATTGAGACTCACTGTGTGCCAGATACTTTGCTATGGAGGCTTTCATAGTTAAAGTTCAGTAGACTTTCCACAGTTGAATTGCTGAATAAATCTTCTTGGTTTTCTCGCCTGCCTGCAGATGTCACCCTGTGTGAGGAGGCATTCTTCAGGTTTGCTGTTCCTACAAAGTTTACACCCAATTGGCTAAGTGTCCTAGTGGACAATTTGCCTGGCACCAAAGTCAACCCAGAAAGTATAGAGAGGATAAAACGGCGACACAGCTCACAGGAACAAACTTTCCAGCTGCTGAAGTTATGGAAACATCAAAACAAAGACCAAGACATGGTCAAAAAGATCATCCAAGGTATGGCAATCTGAAATAAAGAAGAAGTCAATCGGAAGTCAAAGACATGTCTATCATAAAACAGAAACGAGATTAGGCGCCTCTTTTAGTCGTGTGATGATATTTCTCTCCTGGAATCACTGTGGGACTGAAACAGTTTTCACCAACTGATAGTGTAAATGCTGTTCTTAAAGCAATCAAGCAAGGCTTTGTTCTCATCTGTCCACTCGCATTTCTTGAACACTCTGATAAAAGAGAAATGCATTTCAAATGCAGCACTAGATCTCAGGGGATCTGTTTCCAGATCCCTTGACTCTTTTATTAGCAACCCATTTCTACTACCAACGAGAAGTTCTTTGACCACCTTAGATCCTACCTGCATCTCCACCAAGAAGCTATGTTGTATTTATTTGATAATTCTCTCCAGAGTGGCTCTCTGTGTCTTACAAATATCCTCTTATTAATCCTCACAATACAGCCTATGCTGAAATGATCATCTTAATAGCATATGTTGTGAAGGTTAGTGAAATAAAGTCTGCAAAGTGTTTGAGCTTCTTATAAGAAAAACCAGTTAAAACAGAGCACTCTCACACTTCAGAGGTTCACAAAGAATTTCTGTTAGAAATGGTGGAGAGAGAAAGAGAGAGACTCTGACTCAGAGTGTGTGCACCCGCATGGGTGTTGGGGGAAAATCCAAAGAGAAGTGAGCCTCATCTAGTGAGGACTGTAAGCTTAGCACACAAGCTGGAAGGAATGCTGACCTCCCATTAGCATTGAGAGGACGTGCCAGAACAAGAGAGGAAGAGTCTTCATAATGCAGACAGTGTCAAAGAGAAATTCTGTTCTTTAATGGTAGTTACTTGACTGAGTGGTCCTATACTACCCAGAAACCTCAAATATCTGAAAAGGGGGAAAAAGACCATCTTTGACTGTTGAATGCATTTGCTTATGCAGAGAGTAAACTTTTGTTCTATTTTCAGCAAACCTAAAGTATTCTTTGAGAGTATAATTCACCCTGAAGCAGAGAGAGAGAGAGAAGTTAAGAATGGAGACAATTAGAATGGGAAGAGAACAAATTCTGTATTTTATAAATGACTTTTCATCCCAGAAAGATGAACTGATTTGCCTTAGGGCTCACGGATATAGTAAATGACTTCTATCATTAATAGAAACATTAGTTACTCCCCCTTAGGTTTATACCCCAGCTCATTATTGAAATAGTGTCAAGGCGCTGTGTATCCTCCAGTTCCTTGGCCTCATATTTTCTGGTTTTCAAATATCCTCTTTATGAAGGTGATAACCCTCTGCTATATATATTTATTGAAGACGAGTTAAAACAACTAACTTACCTACAGTGCCCAAGTCAGATAATCAGCTAATAAAAGTTTATATTACAACACAACTAACCTAAATACTTTATTTTTGTTTTATTAAACCGTTATAGTTTCAATTTCTCAAACTTTTCTTAGAAAACTGAGCGCGATGTGTCCGGAATTTTCTGCAGTTAATTTTTGAAGAGTAGGGGCTTCTCACAAAGCTTTTCTGGATGCAAAGTATATATAGCACGTTATCTGATTATAAAACACAAAATAATATTTATCTTGGTTCTCAAAAGCAACTGGTATCATTTATTCCCCCTCCTTCAAAAAAAGAAAGAAGAAAGAAATAGTTATGCTTAAAATAAAATTACGACCATCTTGCCTCGGGCTAGTTTTGTGAGGGCATCAGATGAATATGAATAACTTGAATGCCTTTGGGGGCTTTGCCTTATGCAGATATCGACCTCTGTGAAACCAGCGTGCAGCGGCACATCGGGCACGCAAACCTCAGCTTCGAGCAGCTCCGCAGCTTGATGGAAAGCTTACCAGGCAAGAAAGTGGGATTGGAAGACATTGCAGAAACAAGGAAGGCATGCAGGTCCAGTGACCAGGTCCTGAAGCTGCTCAGCCTATGGAGAATAAAGAACGGCGACCAGGATACCTTGAAGGGCCTGATGCACGCCCTGAAGCACTCCAAGGCATACCACTTTCCCAAAACGGTGGCTCAGAGTCTGAAGAAGACCATCAGGTTCCTTCACAGCTTCACCATGTACAAACTGTATCAGAAACTATTTCTAGAAATGATAGGGAACCAGGTCCAATCAGTAAAAATAAGCTGCTTATAACCAGAAGTAGTCACTGGGCTGCTTCCTCACGGTGGGCCAGACCCACGGATGAGTAAACCGCATCTCAGGCACTTACCGGGGTTACATTTCTTTCTCTTCACTAATGTCGGATTTGCCACAAGCCACTAAAATAAACCATGATGTGGAGGAAGAACCAACATCTCCCCAAAAGTTAAGTAAACCCCTAATAGTTCATCTAAGTGTCAGATCTGATTCCATCTCAAGTGACTGTATTTTTCCCCTTGTTACTGCTTGGATGGAGTAATTTAACTGGAAATAAACAAAGCTAAACTCCATTGTTCCTTACTAAATATGAGAATGTCTAACTTAAATAGCTTTGATATTTCAGCTGTGCTAGAGGCTTTTATTAGAAAGCCGTATTATTTTTCCGCTGTAAAAATTACTAATATGTCTGTAACACTATTACAGTATTGTTATTTATATTCATTCAGATATAAGATTTGTACATATTATCATCCTAAAGAGAAATGGTATAACTCTTAATTTTAGAAAGAAAAAACACATCCTGTTTATTATTGTGACAAACGAGAGAGATAAAATATATTTTTTAATAGAAAGTTTGTAGCATTTTCTAGTAGATGTTGCTATTTTTCCTGTGTGGAGTGTTTTAATAAAATAACTTTATCTGTATAAGCTGTTATATCATTTTACAGAAGATGCATTATTTAGTTAATTGTTTAATGTTGGAAAGTGTATGAAATATAAGTTATCTGGATATTAGATGCTCTGAAAAATTGAATGTACCTTATTTAAAAGATTTTATGGCTTTCCTATATAAACAATATCATTAAAGTTTTCAAATTATTTTTTATTGCTTTTCCTGTTGCTTTTATTTGAACGGGACATTAATGGGTTTGGGCTTTCACAAATTCCCTATTTTTTTTATTACCAGGAACATCAGGGAGTTGTTAAAAGTCCAGATTCCTGGACCAATTTGTTGAAAAACTCTGGGGTTGAGGGCAGAAGTCTCCGTTTTTAATAAGTTCTAAAGTAATTCTCATTACACTAAAATTGAAGAACTTCTGAAGTCAGGCTTAGTATACAAATTTTGCAAGCCACTGATGATTGCTGCTGCTGACATGGAGAGACCAAACTGGAAGTTCTTTTGGTTGCAAATAATAGAAAATGATGCTACTTAGTTTAAGAAATAGAAAATAATAATTGGAAGAGTGATTGAGTTGAATGGTGCTCGCCCCTGAAAAGATAATGTTCATATCATAATTCCCAGAACCTATGAATGTTGTTATTTCGAAAAGTTGCCTTTGTCAATATAATTAAGGATTTTAAGAAGAGATCATTTTCAGTCATCCAGTCGGGTCCCAAATCCAATGACAAATTTCTTTATATGGCACACAGAGTTGACAGAAGATAAGATGATGTGAAGACAGAGGCAGAAATGGAAGTTAGAAAAGGCAAAGAGGAGGCTCACTCCCTCCCAAGAGCCTCTGGAGGGAGGGACATGTCCCTGTTTACACCTCAATTTGGGGATTGTGGCCTCCAGAACTGTGCATGAATAAATTTTTATCATTTTAATCCACCCGGTTTGTGGTAATTCGCTACAGGCAGCCATAGGAAACTGAAAAACAGAGGTGGCATCCAAGCTTCAGAAAAGGCAGGAGTGAGACAATTCTGGGTTCTTTGGGGCCACAAGTTCCTGGACCTTCCCCTAGTCTTTGTATCTTTCAGTTTAAAATTTCAGACTCCCAGGAGAGAGACTGATTGTCTGAGGTTAGGACTGATGCAAACTCATGGCCAGTGAGGATCATGCCTTGTTTATCAGCTGGAATCTCCGAGAGGAGGAAGCCTCTGTGAACAGGACCCACTAACTAGATCTTTTACGGTCCGCTTTCTTCTTCCCTCACGTTACTGTGACTTAGAATGTAAGGTCAGCACAGACCTGTTGGTGGAATCAGAACAGTTACAGCTTGGTAGATATACAACTGGGCATAAATATCACTTCTGAACTCCTCAACCGGGGGAAATAAAAAACAAAGGTGAAGTCAAAAGGCCCTACCCTGGGAACCGGCATCTCAGTGTTGCAATACTCGATGTGGAAAAAGTGGTAGAAATTAAGTGCTGATGGATGAAACAAGAGGACAGGATGTAACTAATAGATTGCACATTCTCTTCAGAAGCTCCAGCTCTTCCCTGCCAGTTCACTTTTGCAGAAAATCAAATGGCCTACACAACTCAGCTAAATTTAAGCACAGTTTGGAATTTAATGGCATCAAGGCTAAATTATTCAAGGCCTTATTGGACTGGTCTCCTTGGTTGCTACTTTGGGTTCAGTTTCGCTCAAGCTGCTCTTTACAGAGAGATAAAATAAAATTCATGTCCGTCCTTTGCTCTCTCTTTTTAAACTTTTTCTGAAATAATTTTATATTTACAGACACAAAAAATGTGTCCCTGTATACCTTTCACCCGACTTCCTCTAAAATTATCCTCTTTAAAACCATTAGTCAATTTACGAAATCTAAGAAATTAATCTTGGTGCAGCAATACTGTTAACTAAAATGCAAACGTTATTCAGATTTCCCCAGTTTTTCCTGGCACATCTGTTTTGTTTCGGGATCAGTTGAGGACCCTCCAGTGCATTTAGCCTCCCTGATCCGTGACAGCTTCTGTCTTTCCTCCACTTGACACTTTTGGAAGAGAAGTGGTCATCTATTTTGCAAAATATCCCTACATTTTGGTTTGACTGATGTTTCCCATGAATAGACTGAGATTATGGGTTTGGGGAACTGTTCACAAAACTGATTGCCCTTCTCACTGCGTCCTATCGGAGCTAATCATACCAGTGTGACTCATTTATGTTAATTCTAAATTAACCCTGATAACTTGGTGAATATTCTTTGGCCAGGTTTTTCTACTATCAAGTTACCATTCTTCCCTTTACAAACTCTATTCATTAGAACTTAATCATCAGGTTCAGCCCACCCTCAGGGAAGGGGAATTAAGCTCCTCATGCCGGGAAAGAGCTATCAAGGAGTTTGTGGTAACATATTAAAACTATCACGGATTTAATAATCTGGGGGAGGAGATGCCTTTGGACTCAGAAAATACCCTCTCTCCTAAAACTTCCCCACTCACTTTAGCATCCATTGATAAATCTTTCCTGAAGCAATTGTTTCCTGTGCTTTTCTAATGGTGATTTTCTTTTCCCCTCATTCCTTGCACATTTAAACACTTTTATTCTCTTCCATTTTTCAATAATTTATTTGTCTACTAAGCTATAAACTCAGGAACATTGATTTTACTCCTCAGCTTATATTCCAATACCATCACTGTGTTGCTCAAACTATTTCAGCTTTGGCCATTGGCCCATGTCCTTTCAATACACCTCTCTACCCTCTTCTATCTTTTTCTTGCGCATTTTGCGTTTTCTGGTACTCCCAGATTCACTATGCTTATCTTGTAGTTTTCCTTCCCCAGCCCTAGAATCAGACATTTCTCCTTTTATTAGAGAATGGTATTTAGCAACCAAGATCCAGATGCTAGATGAGCTTGTTTCTGTTGAGGAATCACTTCTTCTAAGCCATCTCAGTGGACAGAGCTAGTAAGTATACGAAACCATATTAACCCATGTATGTATACATATGTATTTATGTCTATATCTATCTATCTATCTATTCTATATAACACACACACAAATGGGTTCATTCTAGTCCTTCTTTCCCTTTCACCAGATTATTTGTAACTTCTTCCTGAGAAAATAAATGGCTTACGTTATATACAATTTATTTATTTGTTTAACCACCGATGCATGTATGTTCAGAACTGCTAATAGTTACCCTTGTGAGGAAAAAATTTACAAATAGAATACCATGTATTTTACAGTTCCTTTTTCTCTTTAGCTTTATAGTATCTGCACTCTTACCAAGGGCAACAAAATAAGACTCTGTCTAAAACAACAACAACAACAAAAAAAAACAAAACCCCCACCATTTTCAAAGTTGTTTGGGTCAGCACTTTTGTCTTCACCCCTTTCAGTGAAATATAGTTACATTTATTTGTTACAGTCTATATTCCATCCTGGGATTCCCTTACAATCTGAATGATTTAAAAAAAAAAAAAACTGCGCACAGTTAAGTTCACTTTTTGTGGCAAATTAAAATTTTAATAAGAGCATAAAATTGTTTATCGATCAATACATAACCATAAATAACAGCATTTTTTTTTTTGAGACAGAGTCTCACTCTATCACTCTGAGTAGAGTATTCTCCAATTTCTGTAGCACCCACAGGTTTCCAACTGTAAAGATACATTTGCAAAACATTGCACTCAGGAGCATAGAGTCCTGGGTTGTTATAATTCACCAGCACACACTGGGCCTACATTGGTTTCTCAGTCGGCCTAGCTGAATTCTTCTTAATGCTGTCCAGTTGCACCTACCCCAGATAGGCACACATTTGTATGTCCTCTCTACCTAGAGCAGTGATTTTCAGCCAGTGTGCCTCAGCACACCAGTGAGGATTTTAGGTATGTCATGCAAAATTTTAAAGACCATTAATTAAATTATTTTTGAAAAAAGTTCAAAGCATAGTAAGTATATTCTTTTTAACTTTTTTTAAATCAACATAATTTATGCCTGGTGCACAAGTTTAAATATAGATTCAAGTGAGATGTGAGATGCAAAAGGTTGAAAACACTGAAGAGTCAACTGTCTCTTTGACTTGGGGCCATTTCTTTGTTCTATGACTTCAGTCCTTCAATGGATTTCTTAAAAGTCATGAATCTGAACTTAGTTTTGCTCTTCTTATCAGAAGTTTAGGAACATCACTATTATTGTCTCTATCCTTTTTTCAATTCTATACATTCTAGGTGGAAGCCAGCGTGAACAATGTATTGCTTAAAGATCTGATTTTTTAAAAATTGGATTAGAGGTAAAACTGTCCTCATACTTAATAGATCCAACATGTATCCTTGCATATGCATAGGGTATTACATATTAAATAAATATTGCATATTAAAAATGGGATTAGAGGTAAAACTATCTTCAAACTTAATAGATCTGACATGTACCCTTGCATATGTCGGGTCTATTAAGTATAGAGTATGACTATCTTAACACAATAATTAGGTAGACAAGATGAGGTATATATTAACCAGTGCAATGTGAGTGTTCCTAATTGTGTATGAAATCAGCACATTGTGCCCCATAAATGCATTAATGTATACATGAGCTATGTGTTTATGATTGATTTAATAAAAAAAAAAAAAAAACTATCCTCATGAGGTCAGATCCACTGTCTCTTCTTGTCCATCCAGAAAGCTTCACAAGTTGTATAGTATTTTGGATGGGCTTGTGTTAAGAAATAAAATGTTGAGAGTAAGAGATAATTTTAAAAACCCTTATTCTTTTTTTTTATTTTAGATTAATATGAGGGTACGTATGGTTAGGTTATATTGTGTCTGTCAGCAAAAACATTCTATGAATTCTTTTTTATATAACCACTATTTTTATTTAAGGGTCTTATTAATAGACTTCTTCAGTTCTTTATATGTTGAAAATCTCATTTGTTAATTCATTGAAAAAAATATTTTTGAGTGACAAATTTAGAGTAATCAAGAAAAGGCACTTTTTACCCAATTCTAAGCAAGAGATACAGTTGAAAAACATTGCACTCAGGAGCATAGGGTCCTGGGTTGTTATAATTCAGTATTTCTGAAACTATCTTTGCCAAACAGAAGGTAGTAATGTGTGGGTATAGGGATGAGTGTGTTTGAGAGAGAGCTCTGAGAAGAGAGAACTCCAAGTCCTTCTTTATCAAGGCAGAGACCTAAAGCCCTGGAAATAGCTCCTAGACAAAATACTTAGTTTCTTTGCAGCTATTTCCTGACCCAATGCCCAAAATCAATCCGAGGGATAAACTTTTACCATCCTCTTCCCTTGATTAAAGTTCTCAGTGGCTATTATCCATTCAATTAGAAGAATTATCATGGCTGGTGTTGAATAAAACTATGCTCTAATTCTTTGTCTTTCTTGCTGTTGTTTTCCAAATTTCTCATTCCAAATGTAGGAAATTATAAAACAGGGATTTAATGGTAATAATAGCCAGCAGCAATTCTCTCTGTAATGAAGTTTAAGTACATCTGTTCTGAAGACTGTTATAATCTAGTTGAAGAAACAGGATATACACATGAAAGAGTAATTACTAATACCAAACATTATGTACTTGGTGCTGATTGAGTTGTATAAACATGGCACATCAAACATCATCTCCAAACCTCACACAGGCGAAGAAGCAATAACTTCAGCTAGATTTTCTAGGAGAAATGTACACAAAGTGTCAGGGTCACATTGGTTAGATCCATGCAATTTGCATAAAAATCCAATGAGTAGTATAAAATGAACTTGTAGAAGTTTATTGCTAACACACTGTGGGTCTTAATATGTAAAACAAATTGCTTTATCTACTCAGAAACCTTTACTTTTGTCTGGTAAGCAGCTCTTTCTTTTAGGAAACTGCTCTTTCTCACCCTACTTCCAACTTAACCATGTGGTTCTAATGTGGCTTGAGGACTTTGAACGCTTTCCCATCTCCAACCCAGAAACATCAATCAGAGATGTTTCTTAGGATCCATATACTTAGAATTACTTCAAGAGGATTTTTTTCCATCTAAAGAAAAGATAGAAAGATGTTGAACCTAAATCTGCTAGAGGCCACAGAGAAAGGAATATGACAGAAGAACTGGGCAGAAGAGACAAGCAAAGAATCCTGACGATGGCCAAGCCTCTGGCTCAAGCCACATCTTTTCATCTTGTTATTTAGCTTTGTGAATCACTGAATTTCCCTTTTCACCCAAGTTTCTGTCATATGTAAACAAGTGTTCTGACTAATATGTGGAATAAATAAGAGGACTTTGAATGCCAGACAAGGATGTTTGGGTTTGAGGAGCTGACTGTCATGATTTGTGAGGTCCTACCCACCTGAGAATCTTTAATTTTATAACATTTACCTACAAACAACAATGGATGCTATTGAGGTCTTAAGAGTGGTAATTGCTTATTTGCAAAACAGCGTTTCAGAAAGACTATTCTGGCACAAGAGTAATAGAATGGATTAGAATAGAAATAGGTTAGAGATGATTAACCAGGTGGTGGACTATTAGAACCAACATGTGGTAAACAACAACCTCAGACTAAAGATGGAGCTCCGAGTGGAAAGGACAGGTCAGAGTGAGGAACAATTAATCTTTTCAGAAGAGTTGTAAGAGGATGAGCATTATCACTGGGCATTTGGTTGTGAGTAATGGACTGAGACCTCTTTCTTTTTCCAAGTGTTTAATAGAAGATAAATCTTCCATTTCCTTGGGTTTACTTGAGTCTTTTCCCAGGATAATCCACTTCATCATTTGAAACACAAAAGCTTAAGTCATATTTCCACAAAAAAACCTTCTAACTAAAACAAAGACATTTTCCAAATGGACATTTCTATAGCAATTTTGATTTTTCATGACTCACTGACTTCAAACAAGTGGAGGTAAATAGAGAAGGTCATGCACAAAACCTGTATCCTCCTCGTGAAATCATAGGTTTCTAAGAGATAATGAGGTCTTTTCATCCCTCCTGCTTGGTTTAGCCATACCTAAACCCTCCTGAAGAGTGGTGACTTAAGATAACCATTCTTCTTACTATCGTGATCTCCCACCACACTCACACCCCATACACACACAGACAGAGATGAGAGAGAGATCCAGTGGAACCCCATTCCAAAACTTAATAATAGCTCTTACTCAGTAAATGCTATTTATTAAGAACTTGAAATTAGGATCAAGAGAACATGGCACTTAACTAGTAGGAACTCACACACTGTTGAATTTTTAGAGATGAGCAATCGGGGTGTGGGTTACAGATTGTTGTAGCCTACTGTTTGTCAAACTTACCTGACCATAAGAATCCCTTGGGATGTTTGTTAAAATGCATGTACCTAGCACCCTTCCAAGGTGACTTTGATTCCATAGGTCAGGGATGGGCTCCTGGGATACTTGTTGGGCAATTTTAAGAAATATTATTCTGCCTTATTCTTAAGGACCCAAATAAGGCTGCAAGAAGTTAAATTACACAGCTAGTGACAGAACTCAGAACTCTTCGATCCTACCTAAAACTCTTGTTTAACTTCTGTTAATAAAGATGAAGACTATCTAGTCTTTCCCTGCTGGGTGCATGTACCTATCATTAAATTTCATCATCTGACACTGTAATCATCAGTCAAACTGTCTCTTTTGATGTGAATAGAATTATCATCATCATCATCATCACATCACATTAAATTCTTTCTTATTAGCCCCAGACTCTGGGCCCATTTAGATCCCAAACAGTGATGTTTCATAAAGCCAGAAAGCAGGAGACCGCTGATTCTACTTGTACTGATTTGCTATAGCTTTCACATTGACCTTGGTGCTCATAGTAAATGCCATTTATTGAGAGCTTGCAAGGAACACAGTCCTACACTTAACACAATTACAGACATCATCTCATTAGATCTCAATGATCCAATTATCTGACTCTCCCTGACCTCCACTACTCATTTATCATATCATTATCACTTCATTAAATCCTAACGGCCTCAGCAGCTGACTTACCCGACATCCAGCACCTTTTCATTGGAACTCCTGCAACTATCTACTTGCTTAGATAGGGCACAAAGTTTATTGCTCACACAGACACAACTACCCTGAGTCTTATACCTTTACCAATGATGTGTTTTGATGATGCCTTTAGATTTAAGCTGGAGACATCAAACATTACCACTTAAATGTGACTGTACAAAGAGTCAAGAGAGGAGGGGGAGGCAAGATGGCCAACTGGAGCCAGCTTTCCACAGAGGCTCCCATCTAGAAGGAGAGTTAAAGGACAGAAGTTTAGCAAGAAAGCTGATGGTTTGGATCTGAGCCAAGAGAGAAGGTTGAAGAACTCACATCAACCCTGCTGAAATGAGCTGCCATCCCAAGTATACAAACAAAAAGTACAAAAACAATTGCCAAGCAGACAGGAGTTCCCTCCCCCACGAGACCGGCTCGCAGTATACTCCATACAAACAAGCAAGCAGAGTTCAAATAACCTCCCATTTTATTCCATGGGAGAGACCCTCTACACCGGACCTCCTTCCCCTACTACAGTGCCATGGTACTCTTCTGCCAGGCATAAAACTGTATAAAACTGTACATATTCTCTACTTGCAATTTTGTACTCCCAGCACACCCCTGCCACTCTCACTCTGAGGTCTGGAAGCCTGTCTCCCGTGGAGTCTAGATTCTTGGGCATTTTCTCGAGGGGTGTGGATGAGGCATGGGCTATTGCTGACCTGTGCTGATTCCCTACCACGGGAGTGGGGAGAGGACAGTCGGCTGAGAGGGAACCATACAGGAGTGGCGGTGCACTGAGGCACAGACCAGTAGCTGCAGCAGCAGGAACAATGGGCCTCACACCCCTGGGGATACTTTGAAAGGACACTCCCAATTTCACTGGGCAACCAGAGGAAGCCAGGCATCTTCTCCAGTAGCAGCCACTGGCAAAACAGATCTGAGACAGAAACTCAGGCCCTGTGAATAAAGGGTATGCCTGATGTGGTGCCAGCCTGGGCAGAGCATGGGGACTAGAATATGCATGCTCAGAGACAGCAGACTCTGAGCCCAGGGCAGGGCGGACCCAGAGAACTGCTTCACTGAGCTTCAGATGCACCCATCCCTCAAGGAATCAAAGCTGACACAAAGGTAGCCAGGCAGTGGCTGGAACTGACAGTTAAGTGCCTGTTCTGACTGTATCTGCTGTAACAGGAACTGTAGCCAAGTCTGGGCAGTGGCACAGTCAGGGCAGAGTTGGTCAAACAGTGTCTGAGCCACAGGGGAAGATAGCTGGGACAGAAACAAATTCTGAAAAGTTGTTCTGTTCTGCCAGCAACATCAATCGGGGCAGGGCTGGAACTGAGTGAAACACCCTAGCCCTCATTAAGCACCCGAGGTTGTCAGGCCTCACTTCCCCCTGCCAGATAGTGGCAGAGAGTGGCAGCCTGGCTGAGGAAACATAGATCTCCCTGTAACTCAGGCAGGTGCAAACCCCTGGAGCATCTGCTCATTGGAGGGAACTGGGGTTACCTGTGACTGGGTGTGACAGAGGTGCAAGGAGGGGGAGGAAACATCAACCTTCCCAAACTAATGTATTTGCTGGGCGGGTACTTCTGACCTCACAGAGCACCAGAGCAAGTCATACTCAAGCTGCCAGCAGACCCTTGCTATTTAGTTGCCAGAGACCTTTTGAACTCTCCCACCTGAGACCAGTGCTGACTAGGACAATTGATTTGGACCTCTTGAACTGGGCCAAACACCTGAGGACTACCCAAAGTGGTCCCTTGGGTGTGTGGTTGTTCCCTTTTCCAATTGTTGCCTGTGGGGGGCGGGGTGACTTAATTGCTGGTATTTCTCAACAGTTGAAACTTCAACCCAGAGTAACTGTTTCACTAGGGTAAGACAAAGATCAGCTGAAAATAAGACAGAGCCACTTAGCCCCACCACACCAAGAAGGTCCCCAGTTTCTCAGGCCATTGCACTGTACGGGTCCTTGGTAAAGCTCTAGGGGAAAAGGTACAGACACCAGTCCCAGCTTTTGGGCAAAGGACTGGCCAATCACTACTCCTGGAGCCCTCAACCCAACTTCTCCTATCTGCTTATCTAGCCAAACAGTGTAAAATAATCATGGGGCAGAATCAGTGGAAAAGTTCTGGTAACATGAATAACCAGAGTAGATAACACCCCTTCCCAAAGGAACAATTTGGCAGACACAACTGAAAATCCCATTCATAAACAGATGGCTGAGATGTCAGAAACTGAATTCAGAATTTGGATTGCAAATAAGATCAATAAAATAGAGGAAAAGTTGGAATTAGAAATTCAAGGAGCATTTCAAAAGTTGTCTCAAGAATTCAAGGAATTCAAAGACAAAATCACCGAAGATTTTGACACATTGAGACAAGAATTTGCAGCCCTCAAAAATTTGAGAAATACAGTAGAATCCCTCAGTAACAGAATGGAGTAAGCAGAAGAATGGATTTCTGACATTGAAGACAAAGATTTTGAATGTTCCCAAACTCTCAAAGAGGAAGAGAAATGGACAGCAAAAATGGATCATTCTCTCAGAGAGCCCTGGAATAATTCGAAGAGAAGCAACATTAGCCTGATAGGGATCCCTGAAGGCGATGAAGTGGTTTTGCAAGGTACAGAGGATCTTCCTCACGAGATTATGAAAGAGAACTTTCCAGAAATGCCAAGAGATTCTGAAATTTACTTAGCAGACAGTTTCAGAACCCCAGCTCAACTCAACCCAAATAAGACATCCACCAGGCACATCATAATTAATTTCACTAAAGTTAACATGAAGGAGAATATTCTGAAAGCAGCCAGACGTAAGAAATCCATTACCTACAAGGGGAAGAATATTAGAATAACTACAGATCTCTCTGATCAAACCTTTCAAGCTAGAAGAGAATGGTCATCAACTTTTAATCTCCTAAAACAAAATAACTTTCAACCCAGGATCCTGTATCCAGATAAACTGAGTTTCATTTATGATGGAGAAATTAAATACTTTACTGACATTCACATGTTGAAGATATTTGCCATAACTAAACCAGCTCTCCAGGATATTCTCACATCTATCCTCCATAATGACCAGTGCAATCCACCACCACAAAAGTAAACTTACTCAGAAACTTCTGATCAAATTCCAACTTCCACAGTGGTGAAAGGATTAAAAATGTCCACTGGACTTTAGAAAAACTCAATACCCAAAATTTCACCAGGCTTATCAATATTCTCAATTAATGTGAATGGCTTAAATTGTCCTCCAGAGAGGCACAGATTGGCTGACTGGATACAAAAACTCAGGCCAGATATCTGCCACATACAAGAATCTCATCTTACCTTAAAAGACAAATATACACTCAAGGTGAAGGGATGGTCATCTATATTCCAGGCAAATGGAAAGCAGAAAAAAACAGATGTTGCAATCTTATTCTCAGACAAAATAGGCTTTAAACCAACAAAAGTAACGAAGGATAAGGATGGACACTTCATATTTGTTAAGGGTAATACTCAATAAGATGAGATTTCAATTATTAACATTTATGCACCCAACCAGAATGCACCTGAATTTATAAGAAAAACTCTAAAAGACATGAGCAACGTGATTTACTCCAGCTCCATAGTAGTCAGAGATTTTATTTTTTTTATTTTTTTTAATAAATTTTTTTTAATGTTTTTTTTTTTTTTATTGAATCATAGCGGTGTACAATAATTCAATCATGGGGTGCAGTGTGTGGGCTTCAGATACAATCGGAGATATTTTCATCAACCTGATTGTGATAACATTCAAGAGACTTTTTCATTACTATGTAAGAACATTTTTGATCCGTATTTAGAAGTTTTCTCCTACCCCTTCAAATATGCACCACAGGTGTGATCCCGCCCTTTATCCTCTCTCATAGCAGTGTTGGATAGATCCTCCAAAAAGAAGCTAAGCAAAGGCATTTTAGATTTAAACTTAACCATTCAACATTTGGACTTAACAGACATCTACAGAACATTTCATCCTAACAAAACTGAATACACATTCTTCTCATCAGCCCAGGGAACATACTCCAAAATTGATAACATCTTAGGTCACAAATCTAACCTTAGCAAATTTAAAACAATAGAAATTATTCCTTGCATCTTCTTTGACCATCATGGAATAAAAGTTGAACTCAGTAACAACAGGAATCTGTATACTCATACAAAAACATGGAAGCTCAATAACCTTATGCTGAATGATAGATGGGTCATACATGAGATTAGGAAGGAAATTACCAAATTTTTGGAACAAAACAATGATGAAGACACAAATTATCAGAACCTCTGGGATACTGCAAAGTCAGTCCTAAAAGGGAAATTTATAGCACTGCAAGCCTTCCTCAAGAGAACGGAAAGAGAGGAGATTAACAACATAATGGGAGATCTCAAGCAACTGGAAAAGGAAGAACATTCCAATCCTAAACCCAGCAGAAGAAAAGAAATAATCAAAGTTAGAGCAGAATTAAATGAAATTAAAAACAAAAGATTATACAACAGATGAATAAAGCAAAAAAGTTGGGTTTTTAAAAATGTCAATAAAATAGATAAACCTTTAGCTAACCTAACCAGGAAAAAAAGAGTAAAATCGCTAATTTAATCAATCAGAAATAAGATGAAATAACAACAGACCCCTCAGAAATTCAAACAATCCTTAATGAACATTACAAGACACTTTATTCCCAGAAATATGAAAATCTGAAGGAAATTGACCAATACTTGGATACATGCCACCTTCTAAGACTTAGCCACTATGAAGTGGAAATGTTGAACAGGTCTATATCAAGTTCTGAAATACCATGAACTATATAAAATCTCCCTAAAATGAAAAGCCTGGAAACAGATGGCTTCACATCAGAATTCTACCAAACCTATAAAGAGGAACTAGGACCTATATTACTCAAACTTTTCCAAAATATAGAACAAGAGGGAATACTACCTAACACATTCTATGAGGCAAACATCACCTTGATCCCTAAACCAGGAAAAGACCCAACAAGAAAAGAAAATCATAGACAAATATCACTAATGAATCAACAAGATCCTAACAAATAGAATCCAACAACACATCAAATAAATTATACACCATGACCAAGTGCATTTTATACCAGGGTCTCAAGGCCGGTTCAATATATGTAAATCTATAAATATAATTCAGCACATAAACAAATTGAAAAACAAAGACCATATGATTCTCTCGATTGATGCAGAAAAAGGTTTTGATAATATCCAGCATCCCTTCATGATCAGAACACTTAAGAAAATTGGTATAGAAGGGACATTTCTTATACTGATAGAGGCCATCTCCAGCAAATCCACAGCCAATATCGTATTGAATGGAATTAAATTGAATTCACTTTCACTCAGATCAGGAACCAGGTAAGGTTGCCCATTGTCTCCACTGCTCTTCAACATTGTAATGGAAGTTTTAGCCATTGCAATTAGGAAAGAAAAGGTGATCAAGGGTATCCATATAGGGTCAGAAGAGATCAAACTTTCACTCTTCGCAGGTGATATGATTGTATACCTGGAAACCACCAGGGATTCTACTACAAAACTCTTAGAAGTGATCAAGGAATACAGCAATGTCTCAGGTTACAAATGCAGCACTCATAAATCTGTAGCCTTTTAATATTCCAATAGCCAAGCTGACAAAACAGTCAAGAACTTTATTCCTTTCACAGTTTTGCCAAAGAAGATGAAATATTTGGGAGTTTACCTAACAAAGGACGTGAAAGATCTCTATAAAGAGAACTATGAAATGCTAAGAAAAGAAACAGCTGAAAATGTTAACAAATGGAAAAACATACTGTGCTCATGGCTGGGAAGAATCAACATTGTTAAAATATCCATACTACCCAAAGCAATACACAATTTTAATGCAATCCCTATTAAAGCTCCATTGTCATACTTTAAAGATCTTGAAAAAATAATACATCGTTTTATATGGAATCAGAGAAAACCTTGAATAGCCAGGACATTATTCAGAAATAAAAACAAAGCAGGAGGAATTATGCTACCAGACTTCAGACTATACTACAAATCAATAGTGATCAAAACAGCATGGTACTGGCACAAAAACAGCGAGGTAGATGAAGGGAACAGAATAGAGAACCAAGAGATGAACCCAGCTACCTACTGTTATTTGTCTTTGATAAGCCAATTATAAACATTCAGTGGAGAAAAGATTCCCTATTTAACACATGGTTCTGGGTGAACCAGCTGGCGACCTGTAGAAGACTGAAACTAGACCCACACCTTTCACCATTAAGATAGACTCTCACTGGATCAAAGATTTAAACTTAAGACATGAAACTATAAAAATACTAGTAGAAAGTACAAGGAAAACTCCTGAAGGAATCAGCCTGGGTGAATATTTTATGAGGAGGACTCCGCAGGCAATTGAAGCAGCATCAAAAATACACTACTGGAACCTGATCAAACTAAAAAGCTTCTGCACAGCCAAGAATACAATAAGTAAAGCAAGCAGACAACCCTCAGAGTGGGAGAAGATATTTGTAGGCTATGCCTCCGTCAAAGGTTTAATAAACAGAATCCACAGAGAATTGAAAGATATTAGCAAGAAAAGAACAAGTGATCCCATCTTGGGGTGGGCAAGGAACCTGAAGAGAAATTTCTCTGAAGAAGGCAGGCGCATGGCCTTGAGACATGAAAAAATGCTCATCATCCTTAATCATCAGAGAAATGCAAATCAAAACTACTTTGAGATATCATCTAACTCCGGTAACATTAGCCCACATCACAAAATCCCAAAACCAGAGATGTTGGCGTGGATGTGGAAAAAAGGGAACACATTGCTGGTGGGTATGCAAATTTACGTTCTGTTTGAAAAGATGTTTGGAGAATACTTAGAGATCCTGACCTACCATTCGATCCTATAAGTCCTCTACTTGGTATATATCCAGAAGAAGAAAAACCACATTATAACAAAGATATTTGTATAAGAATGTTTATTGCAGCCCAATTCATAATTGCTAAGTTGAGGGAAAAGCCCAAGTGCCATTGACCCACAAATGGATTAATGTATATGTATACCATGGAATATTATGCAGCCTTAAAGAAAGATGGAGACTTTACCTCTTTCATGTTTACATGGATGGAGCTGGAACACATTCTTCTTAGCAAAGTATCTCAAGAATGGAAAGAAAAGTATCCAATGTACTCAGCCCTACTATGAAACTAATCTATAGCATTCATATGAAGGCTATAACCCAATTATAGGACAAGTATATGGGGAAAGGGGGAAAGGAGGGGAGGGGAGAGAAGGAAGGGTGGAGGAAGGGTAATTAGTGGGATCACACCTATGTTGCATCTTAGAAGGGTACAGTTGAAATTTACTAAATGTAGAATATAAATGTCTTAACACAATAACTAAGAAAATGCTATAAAGGCTATGTTAACCAGTTTCATGGAAATAGTTCAGATTGTATATGAAACCAGCACATTGTACCCCATGATCGCATTAATGTACAGAGCTATGATTTAATTAAAAAAAAAAAAAACCTTGAAAAAAAAAAACAAAAAACAAAGAGTCAAGAGAGAAAAAGTCAAAATTCTGAGAAACAAAAACCCACTAGCTCGGAATCCAGGAGTAATGATGGAATATAAGTCACATAAATTTGCTATTTGTAGGTATGGATCAGATTTTCCTCTCCAGTCAGGAGAATGTCACTCAAAAAGATCTGCCTTGGATGGTGACAAGATGTTCTCTGCCATGAAGTACTTGTGGCAAGGAAAGTGTCCAGGATTTGCTTAGTAAGAGGAGACAGCAAAAGAGGTAAAACTTACTTAAACCTCCAGAATAAATTTCAAATAAACCCAAACCCTGAAAATGGGTCTGGGTATTAACAACACCAACACACATCCCCACAAAAGCAAAACAAAACCAAACAAAACTGAAAGCCAGCAAACAAGCACTTGGGTATACCTAGCACTATTTTATTTTCAAGTAATTTGAAAATAAACTCTGTTGACTAAGTCACATTTAAACAATAAAAAATGTCATAATAAAATTTCTTGAAAAAATAAAATCTGATAGGTCTGAGAATAAAAGGAAAATATGAGCAGATTCCACTTGGAAATAACTTGCAGTGTTTCAAAAATGGCTTTGGAATGAGACATACTTGATTTCAAATCCCGTCGTTTCTCTTAAATAGGCGGCTTGAATAAGCCACTCAATTGCTTTGGGGCTCAGCCTCCCTATCTGCTTAATACATAGAATAAAACCTCAGAAGCATATTTAGACATTCTGAGTTCCCCTTACAATATTTGCATAGCAAATGTACATTTTTAAAACATATTTCTTCACAAGAGATAAATTCACACAAGGGATGGTGCCCAGTTATTTCATGTAATCATTATGAGGGTAATAATTAAGAGGCATTCGTTTGTATAACTATGCCTCTTATTTGGTTTAGTGCTGTTACCATTTCACCACAAAATGAAAGAGAGCAAGTCAGGAGAGGACAGTTGAGGATACAAGGAGGTGTTCACAAACCTGGCCTTCATTCTTGGCTGCAGACATATTTGACCTCTCTGGAAATGTCACTTAAGCTTATTGCCATGTTACTATTCTGAGTACCCAGTGTGCACCTGCAGCTTAGATAGTCTGTGAAAAATGTGGTACCAAACAGTTTCAGGCATTGTTGAAATGTTCTTCCTTCGCATGCACAGCAGAGATTGTGAATTTTTTCAATTCTTGCAAGAACCTCCTTAGGACAAAATTCTCTAACAGCCCCTGACATGTGAGAGGATGAGTTAGCATACCTCCCCTCCCCCCAAAGTCAGATAGTTCATTGAATGTTAAGTGAAGCCACATCAATCACTTTGACTTCCTTTTGATAAATCCGGATAAAAGAACATCTTTCTCTGAAGGAACCATTCTAATTGGAAATAATCTTAAAGGACAGCAGAAAATAACATTCATCAAGCATCTTGCATGTGCCAAGATCTTACCTTTTTATGTTTATCCTAACAGCTTTACAAATTAGGCATATTCCCATTTTAAGATCAAAGGTTATGATCCAAAGAGAATGAGTTACATGGCTATCATTTCACATCAAGAAAGTAAAAGAGACAGAATTTGAACTCAATTCTGTTTTTAAAACTCCTGATATTTCATTCCCTCATACCGGCCCAATGTCATTAAGCACATCAGAGAGAAATCAGTCAGGAATCAAGTAGAGAATATTTAAAAGTTGTATTTAATCTCTTCTGAATTTTCTTGTCCTACTATTAAGGAGAAATTGGTTTCATACAACTGTGAGTTTTGCTCAGGGACAGGTATTTATGTCATTTTAGTATCCACCTATTTTGTTTCTAATTCTAAGTGGGTGAACTAAAATTCAATTCTGATGCTAACTAGCCAAGGTAAACTCATATCCTATAGGTAAGGGCAAAATTACATGTAAGATTACTCTCACTCCAGATGCCAGCCACAAGTGTCAGGGACTTTTTTGACAGGCCATCCGTACTTCTGACTGAATGGCTACAAATTGAGAATTTCTACCATCCCCTCAGGTTTGATAATTCACCAGAATGACTCACAAAACTTAAGAAAAAGACTGTATTATGATTATGGTTTTACTATAAAGAATAGGCTGGGCATGGTGGCTCGTGCCTATAATCCCAGAATTTTGGAAGGGCAAAGAAGGAAGATCAGTTGAGGCTAGAGTTTAAGAACAGTCTGAGCAATACAGAGAAATCCTATCACTAAAATAGTTTTATTTTAATTTGTTAGGCATGGTGGTACATGCATATAGTCTCAGCTACTCCGGGATCTAATGAGGGATGATCACTTGAGCCTAGAAATTTAAGGCTACAATGAGCTATGTTGTACTATCATACTCTAGCCTGGGCAACAGAGAAAGATGTCCATCCCTAGAAAAAAAATAAAAAATAAAATAAAAAATACCCATATGCTATAGTTGTAAGATAGGTCTAGGAGGGTCCCAAATGCAAACCATCTATATGCTTTCCCTAATAGAATCAGGGACATCAACAGTGTGTTCACCAAATGAGAAGCTCCCCTTTCCAGAATTTATTGGGGTTTCCTTATCTGGGCATGATTAAGTCACTGGCCACATAATCAAATTCAATTTCCTGCTCCTCTCTGTTGTTCCCAAAAGTCAGGCTAACTCAAAGCCCAGCATTGATCAACATGGCAGGTCTTTCTGATGACCATCCCCACTCTAAAATTATCTATGAGCCTACCACAAGTCACTTTAGCAAAGACACTTGGGATAGTGGAGGGAATAAGAGTCTCCCTCTCAGGAACCAAGGACAAAGGCCAAATTCTTTATTATACAATACCACCCTAACCCAGCCTGCCCTTCAAATTTGTTCTCTTTTGTGCATTCCCAATTCTATCCTGCCACTAAACATCCTTTCACCTTGCCAGATGTGACAACCTGGAGCTGTTCTTTGCCTTCTCAGGCTGGATATTTTTCCTTGGGTTGATTTTCTTCTCAAATTCGTCTTCTCCTCTTCACTCTCTCTGCCATGGCTATTCAGATGTCAAACCCTGAGGAGCCTAAGATATTGAGCAAATTCCTGACTGATCTACCTGCCCCCAGCTTTACTTCTTTCAATTCTTCTTGCACACAACTCTCAATCAGTCTTTTTTAAACATCTCAGTAACTAGCAGTTCCTTTAAGCTTGTATGAGAATCCTCTCTCTCTCTCTGTATATCCCTTGATAGCCAATCAGAAAAATGTGAGATATCTCTCCCTATCTTAGAGAGAGACTTCTCTGGTTATACTCCATGTTCCAACAGAAAATCTAATCCGCACCAGATAAATGGATATTCTTTACTCCTACCACACATCTCTCCAAATTCTACCATTTTGTTAAGGCTCTATACTAATTTCCTGCTGAAACAAATTACCACCAACAGTGGCTTAAACAATACAATTTTTTATTCTTACAGATATGGAGGTCAAAAGTCCAAAATGGATCTCCTTAGGTTAATGTCAAGGTTTTGTCAACCGATGGGCCACATCCATTCTGTATGCTCTGAGCGGCAATTTGTTTCCTGACCTTTCTTCAGCTTCTAGAGACCACCTACACTCCGTGAGTTCATTCTTCACCTTCAAAGCCAGCAGGGCTTGCCCTTGGACCAAGTCCTTCTGATGCTGTCATATCTCTGATTCTCCCATTTCTGAGAGAAATGTCTTTCACTGCTAAAGACCCATGTGATTATAATGGGTCCACCTAGATAAGCCAGGCCAACTCCCCATTTTGAGGTCAGCTAATTAACAGCCTTCATTTTGTCTGCAACCTTATATTCCTATTGTCATGGAAGGTAACATATTCAGAGGTCCCAGGAATAAGGATGTGGACATCTCGGGGGGGGGCGGGCATTATTCTTCCTACTACAGGCTAAGGTCAGGTAGCATTTTAACTGTGAAGCTTTCCCTGATGACTCTCACCCATATTGTTCTCTCAACCTTGGATGTAACTTGGAGTAACCTGGGGAACTTTTTTAAATGCTGGGTCCCATTCTTGAGAGATGAAGATTATATTGGTCCACAGTTTGAGCAAAGGGTTTTTTCAAAGATCTCACAATAATTCTGTTATGCAGCCAAGATTGAGAAAAACAGCTCTAGTAAGTTGTAATTTTATCTTATCTGACATTATAGAGAGGAGATAGAGTATGATTAAAATGAGAATCTGCTATCTACCTGCCTGTATTGAAATCTCCCAGCTTTACTTCTAACTAGTGGTCACGTCTTGAGTGAGTAAGTGATCACTTGGTGTCTCTCTCCTCATTTGCAAACCCAAAAGAATAATACCAAGAATAATACCTCTTAAGTATTCTTGAGAGAATGAAATGAGATACATGTGGTAAAAAATTTCCAGCATAGCACATGGTTCCAAAAATGCTCTCAATCAATATTAGCTCTAAAATTGTTTCACGGTATTTTGCCTTATCTTTGATACTGAGCTAGAAGCTTTCTTGGGCATGGCTAACTCCTTTCTTTCTGTGGTTCTCAAAAAACATTTGTTATTTGATGGATAGGAAACAAGCAAGTGTGGCTAAACCACAGCATTGCAGCACTTTGAGCCAGAAATCTTTTTAGGTTCGCTTGTCATATCATTGCTTCCCAAGTATTTGCAAGCAGTGAAACTGGGATGCCCATTAGAATCATTTTTGAAAATTAAAAAAAAAATCAAATCTTGGACATGCCATACCCCCAGGAATAATAGCACCACTGGGGCCCAGACATCAGTGTCTTTTCTCTCCAGATAATTGCAATACACAGCAAAGGATCTCAGACATTGACTAAATGACAAGTGTTCACACTCCAACTACTTCTAATGAAGCTAATGACGTATGCCTGGGAAGACCTTGGTTGATCCAGTGATCAAGAGAGAGCAATAAAGAAGAAAAACAAGGAAAAAAGAGGAGATAAAAATGAGAAGAAAATAGAGAAGGTAAGGAAAGAATGATGGGGAAGCACAGCAAAAAGTATCTCTTACTGGCCCTCACACCATGTCTTAACTACCCTTCTCTGTCAAAAGTAGGTATTTAAGGAAGCATGAATATCCTTGAAGAGAATCTCATTAGAGAAGTAGTATCCTGTGCCCCTTCCAGAGAACACAATAAAATATATCGCAATAGATCTGAAATGCAGCAAATAATTGTTCTGTGTCTGCTCAGGTAGATAGAATTGGAAGAAGCATAAAAAAAATGAAGTTGAATGTTTGGTGCTATTCCTTAAACAGCTCCAGAGAGGAAATTCCTGGCTCATCCTGGGTGGGTAGCACATAGGTCACAAGAGGGACTGCAAAAAACGTGAGTCAGAAGAACCAATTACTCAAGAAAGTTGCCCAATCTCCTTCCATCCGGTGGTGGAAAAATGCTCTAAGTAACCTCAAAATGACTCCCGTCCATCCCAGATGACAGTCAACAGCATTACGCAGGTGGCCAGCACAAAGAATATTTCTGACTACCACAAAGGGATCCATAACAAAAATCATCATAACTTGCATTTCCATATCTTTGTAATTGACAAAATCCTTTCCCACTTATGATCTTACTTGACTTTTCTTTTTAGAAAAAAACAATACAAAAACTTTGTAAGATATATAATTCAAATATCATCTATCATATTTGAGATAAAGAAGTTAAGTCTCAGGTATTGAGTGAATGAATGATGGAGGTAAGTCCTTTATCTCCATCATTTTCTAAATATGCTTAATCATGGCATGGATGACTGTAAAACAAACTATAAGGGTTAAAAATCAAGAATTTGTCTAGGTACTGAAAGTCTGCATTAGTAAGCCTCCATAGGAGAAAACATTCCAGAGAATTGAAAATTAATATAAGTAGTATTTTCAAGCAAAAGGCAATGACACATGCCATTATACATAACTTTGGAAAGGGAACTCTCATTTGCCAGATATTACTATATTAAAAGTTAAATGCTATATTGATAATAGCTACTGATGATTAAATACATGAATAGAATAGTAGAAGAATAGGAGATTCTTGACATGCATTAAATATCTAATCCTACCAGCTTCCCAACAAGATAGTGAATTATTACCAGATTATTCTAAGTTCATGGACAAAGAAACAGAGGCCCACAAGCCAGCGCGCCGTGCCTGGCGGACGGCAGAGACATGATTCAGACCCAGGTCTCTCTGACTCCAGAGCCCAGGCTTTTTCCACTGCTTTGTGCCATTTCCTCACAGCCCATAATTAAGCAAAATAATATGCTCTTCACAAATGAAAAGATCTCACACATGAAAGTGACGAGACAGCTTTTAGTTTATGAGCTTCCAAATACGCCAGGGATCCTTTTTCTGGAAACCGCATTTGGCATAAGGGGACCAAAGTCCAGACAGTTTTGGTGACATAACTCGAGGTCTCCATGGATGCTGGCCTCGAGTCTGAAATAGCTCTGAGCTCTCCCATCATGGCGGCCCCCTCGACTCCAGGGCTCAGACAAGCTCAGGCCGCCCACAGGACTTGCAGGTGGGTGCGGCAGCTGCGCTCACCGCGCTTGAAACAAGAACACCGTGATCCCCATTCCAGTAGCTATTTCTGCTGCCTTCGCTCTCTCTGGAGCTTATTCTCGGCTTGTAGGACATCAAGTTTGTTTGTTTTTGCTTCTCAGCTTTAAACAGGTCTCTTCACAACAGTTTAAAGAATTGTATAAAAGTACCCATCACCGCTTAGAGCAACCCAGAAGGCTGCTGAAAAGAATGATACTCAGAAGGTTGGTGTGTGAGCCCGGATTTTAAATCTAGCTTGACATCATTGAAATAAAAAAATTAGGAATTAATTTAAAATGATTTCAAATATTTTATGGTATTTTACCATCCACCTTGTTTGATCAGAGAGCATCTTCCCTTAAGTCAGTAATAATATGTCCCAGGGCAAATCACATCCACGCAACTGTATCTACAAATCCTCTATCTGCATTTGTGGTTTCTGAGTATGTTGGCATCCTCTATAACTTTTCCTTGGACCTATGTCTTGTCTTTCTTTATATCTTGACCTTTTCCTACCAGAATTTAGTTTCTGTCAAAAGGAAGCAACAGAAGGTAGTGAGGAAAAAAAAAATTAGAATTAAAGTCCAAAGAACTGAGACTGAGTTTATTTTCCTTTCCCTCCCTTAACTAACACAGTGACTGGACTGACTCTCCCAGCCTCCATTTGCCATATAGAAAGTGGAGAACACAGTAGTATTTGCTCTACTTACCTCCCAGACTTGTGTAAGGAAGGATCAGAGTAAGATGAATGAGAACTCCATAAAACAAGAGTAAATATTACTTCATTCACCTGAGACCACTTTCACGGGGGAGGCAGAGCTGGAAGCAAATCAGGACAGGCCGCGATGTTGATGTGCAGAGAGTTGTGGGGGTCTGTGAGAGGGAACTCGGCTGAGGTCTGGGGAAACGGGGTGCCAGCCAGGTTTCGGAAGGAACCCACAGAGAAAGTCAGATACAAGCCAGACCTTACAGGTTAGATGGGCATGTTCTGAGAAATCAAAGAGGAAACTGCATCTCATGAAGAAAGACCAGCACACACACAGTCTCTTCTGCCAAGGTGAATTTTGTCTTTTAAGTGCCGGGAGGCAACACGTGGCTTTCAGCAGGAAGTGAAATAGTAACTCTGCTTTAGAAATATGATTTTCGAGGCCATGGGGCAGGAAAAGAGACAATTTAGTAATTATTACAAGGTTATCTCTCATGTGAGTCTAAAGAGACACTGTATATGAATTGAGCTGAGAGTTCAGTTGTCCTCTGCACAAAGAAAAGCTGGTGAAAGACTGGAAAGACATTGGCCCTATTCCAGGATAAGCAGCACCCCTGAGTAGGGTAAAGATTCTCTTTTCAAGGAAGCGAAGATTCCTACCATCAACAACCCTGAAAAGGAGCTGATGCCAGAAAAGAAAATGAACCCTGGAATGACAACCTTTGTCTCCGAGCTTAGACTCAAAGGAGTCAATATAAGTTCAAGGACACTCCTGTGACTCATGGCACAGACATAGAGAGGAAAGGACGACCCTAAAAGGCACCCCAGAAGCATTCGCTGGGGGTGTTCTGTGTCTGAGGATGTCCACATTGACTAGTAGTTGTACTTTCCCCTGATTTTTATCCCCTTTTTTTATCCTTGAGCTGTAATTCATGTCATTGGAAACTACTAATATTTATTGGCTATGCTCTGGTAAAATAAAAATGAACCTCGCCCAGGCTGAGACCACTGTGATACAGAAAAAAGCAGTGAATAATGGTTAGCATTTATTGAGCATTTTCAATGTGCCTGAAATGAAGTGTTGGGAACTTAAGTGGATTGCCTAATATTCTCAACAATCTTGGATTGTAGAACTCTACTTATTCTCAGTTTACAGGCAGGCAACCTAAGGTTTGGAGTGAATAAATAACTTGTTCATACAGCTAATACTTGGCATTCTGTCCCCAGAGATAATGCTCCTTGCTGCTGCCCTGGAGTGCCTCCCAGCTTATGCTCACAAATGGCAGCAGCGTTGGAGCAAGGGAGGGATGTCCGTGGCCTTGCATGGTGAGATGCCAGGGAGACCAGCAGGTTGTAGATTCTGTATACAGCTGAAGCAGGCATTGGTTCCGCTCAGTGATGGAAAAAAATGTAAGTAACAACCCACATCGGCATGGAGAACGACACAACCCACATCGGCGTGGGGCTTCCCTGACAGCCTCTAGAGAGGTCAGGTGACATCACAATAAAGACCAAGCTCCTGCCCAGAGTAAAGAGTGGCACCGAGCCAGCAGACTTCTACCTAACTAATGTGGCTGTCTTTAAGCCTACGAACTGGCAAGGGAGGCCCCAGGGACACCCAGATTACCATTAAATGACAATAAGTATGTGAAAGTGAATAGAGAAAAAAACGGAAGATATCAAGAAATTACAAACTATCCCTTAATCAAATTTTGAACTTGAAAATTCCTGAGAAGAGACTCTTTTTTACATAGAGCTAAACAAATTACACGCTGATAGCACGCTGTTTTTAGAGCCCTCTGACTTTATCTGCTGTTCTATTATCAACTCCGCTGTTACTAATGGATTTTCTCATGAAACTCCATACTTGGCAGCTGGAGGAAGAAAGTGGCAGCAGCATCAGAAATTCCCTGAAGGGAAAATAATATCAACGTCTAGCCAAAGGCATCACAGACATGTCACTGCCTTCAAACCAGTCCCAAAGGAGCCATATGGAGTAGTCTCTCTTGGTGAAGCACCTCCATTTCTATAATTCCTGTAGAAAGTTCCACACTTCCTAAACAACCATCCTATCAGAACTTTTTTTAAATAAGTCGAAAGAGTTTTAAGATCCCTGACACTAAGAACTGGAAATCCAAACCAGCAATTGGAGCAGCAGTCCCTGGAAGCTTGTTAGATGTGCAGAATCTTAGGCCCTACCCGGGTATCAGGCATTAGAGTCACACAGTTTAACAAGATCCCCAGGTGATTCAGATGCATGTTAAAATTAAGAAGCATAGCTCATGATAGTTTGGAATATCTAAATATCAGCTGCCACATGAGATATTGTACCCTTATTACAACATCAACCCAAGTATGGGTGTGTACTCCCAATAAATTAATAAATCCACTAACTGTTGACTTCTCAACATGTGTGTTCTTTGCTCTGCTAAGCTCTGCTGGTAAAACGAAAAGAAATGAAAGAGTCAAGAATGCTCCATGTTGAGAGGATGCTTACAGTTCTAGTTGGAGAGAGAAAATATGCATATGCTCAGAATGACTTTTAGACAAGTAAATGAGACCCCACTACTGTCTTGGATAAAGTAACCAGGTTCCCCAATGCCACCTGGATGAGTGCAGACTCCACCAAATATATAGAGCCTTGCATCATCTTAGAGCTTACCCTTATCCCTAGCCTGATCCGTGGCCACCATCTCCTCCCCAATGCTATATATTCAGCCACTGCACCTGAAGGTCCTTGGATGTACAGAATTTGCTCTCACCTCTGTCTGTGCCTTGCACTTGCAGAACAACTGAACCCCTTTCTATCTTTTACCCTTTCTATGAAAGCTCTATTTAATACTTTAGACTAACCTCAGCATCATGTTTCTCAGGAAGCTTTTCTTGGGCTTCAAATTCGAGTGACTTGTTGCCTCTTGTGCGTGTTTCCATTGAAAATTCTGTTTGAAAATGTCTCTAGATACAAAGCCCCCCCTCCCAGTAAATGGATCATTGAATGAAATAAAAATTGTATCTGAAACAGGTGCAAATTAGTGACATGAATGATGAACATCACGGTCCCCATCCCACACACACCTGAAAGCCCTGCCCCAGAGTAGAAGAGCCTTAATCCTTCTCACTCTGGCACCTCTTAGACCTTTCAAGCCAAGTGGGAGCTGGAGCCTCAGCCTTGGGCTTGAAATATCCTTTCCCACCCACTTCACTTGGGGAAGTTCTTTATATCTCATCTCAAATGCAACATCCACTAAGAAGCTTCCACTCTAAGCTTCCACCTAAGAGTCAGTTGGCCCTTCTCATCTCTGCGTCCCAACCTTGCTTCATACCTGTTTCTAATAATTTCTCTGCTCCTGTATCTTCACTGGTCCATCTCTCCCATCTCATCTCAGTTTTCCCAAGACAGAGACTTGTCTTATGAAATAGGAATAGGGTGGAATGTGTTTTATTCTTGTCTATGTTATCCAAGTGTTGGCCCCCAAAGTCCAACAATTCTTAACTCTTACTACTTAATCATTAGAATTAACTGTGTGATGCTTAAAATCCATATGCCTGTACTTCATCCTGTTTTGATAAATCTAGGACGAGACTTAAACATATGTATTTTTCAAATATCTCCCAGATATTTCTGTCATGCCAGCAAGAAGTTAAAACTTTGCAATGGGGCCCTAGTAAAGTTTGTTGGTGCAGGAATTATTCATCCTATATCCCTGAGCATGACTCATTGCTTTTCTGGATAAACCTGATGTACCTCCTTAACATGGTCTGTTTAATTGGATTTCCCTGGTCCTTTCTGGTTGGACACATCTTATTTCTATGCACATCCTGGCATCAATATGCTAGCAAACTGTATATACACTTACAGGCTCAGTTGTGTGTGTCAATATCTATATATAATAGGAGGAAGAGAAATGATGGTCAGTGTGTAATTGGGGTATAATAATGGCAGAAATCCTCTCAGATCAACCCAGTGTTCCCTTGCCCTATGTTCCAAAGACATCATGACCATTCTACCATGCCATTATCCCTTTTGGACACAACAATCTACTCTCCAATTGGTCTGTGCCCCAGCCATATTCCTTAAAGAACTATTCCTTTTAGCTTTATAATCTCAAACCTGATTCCAAGGCCTGCTACCTACTAAGTACCCAACATATGTTTAAGGGTGCTCAGATCAACTGTCTGAATGAATAAAAGAAGATCTGGAAAGATTGACAGAAGGAAGGAAAACATTCCTGTAGGAATGGGGGTTTGGAAGCAAGATGCCCACAGATCTAAAGAAGACAATGAGCTCGCTGCATGAATAAGACAAGAAGACAAGAAAGGACTGGGTGAAGACAGATGCTCATTTTGAGAGAAATCTGGAGGTCTTTAAAGTTAGTTTTCATCGGAATTCTACCAGTGGACTTCTGTACTGCACAGGAGGAAGTTCTCTTGGGAGACGAGGTAGTACATTCACATTCCTAACCTTGCCACACAATCACTATGTTGCTATCAATAAAGAGGAAGGAGAACATGAAAGGAAAATTAATCTGATATCTGTTGCATGCCTGACCCTTTGCATATGTTCCCTCCCTCATTGCCAACAACAGCTTCTTGTGTTGTTAATTCACCTTGCAGGGGATGGAAATCAAAGTAAAAGAGCTCAAACGGCTCTTATAACTTGATTATCTCTGAACACATTGCTGCTTTTATTCACTTAAGCTATTTGGGCCTCAGTTTCTATACTTGGAGATGAACGGATTGTGCTAGATCATTTCTTAAGCACTTTCAGTTCTAAAATCAATGGATTTATCTTTGCAGTAGGTTTTTCAACCAAAGGCAATTATCTTTGAAGCCTGTCGATTACTTTGTACAGTACTATGCACTGTTCAATAATTACTTCCTGAGTGTAAGAATTAACTTTAATTGCTTGGACAGCTCTGGGAGATAAAAACAGTATAACATTTTGCTCTAGTTAAAACTGATTTGCTCACAGTTTTTGAACAAACCTAACATACTTCTATTTCTTCACTTTGACCTATGACTTGCTTTCCACTTATCAACATCCTACTCTTCAAAGCCCAGCTCAGCTGTTCTCTGTGCTGTCCTTTCTGGCTCCCAGTGGACTGATCACCATAGTAAGGAGGATGGGATTATTCCAATTCATTTCGGATTGGAGTCAGTCTCACCTAAACCTTTAGCTGAGAACTAATGAGAGAAAATGAGAGGCAACCTCAATGCCTAATATATTTCCTAACAGGAATTTAAAGAAAGAACAGTCCAAAACTACTCTTTCCTAGAGTAACTGAACTTCAAAGGACCCCATCAATGCCTGAGAAATAAAGTGAATATATATATTTTTCAAACCTACATCACCTCTGTCTTTTAAGCTTCCTCATAGATTTTTCATAACCAACTCCTGCTTTGCTCTTAGATACCATTAAATCTGAATGTCCTCATCTTCCTCTGCATGAGGATGTTTGCTTGCCCAGGACAGTGATGGAATATGATTAAACCCAACTGACCTTACTCATTATATCTCTCTCTGAGGAAATCCCAAGTCAGGACACTGTCTACGCAAGCATGGCCACCTGCTTTATGTGTAACATTTCTTCTTCGTAATGCATCTCCATTCATGCTTAGCAAAATCAGGTGGAATTAGGATGGTGTAAGCACAATCACAAAATCAAAATGCTTCTCCCACTCATATGCACAAGATCAACAAGATGATGGCCCCTGACATTCCACACAGATGACAAGGGAATGCGTTAAGTCCTTGGATCACTGTGTATAGATTATACTGAACTACTGCCCTTCAGAGTTTTAAAATTAGACAATGATGTTTTGTCTTTCTAAGGTCATCATTTAATATTTGCTCACTTTTTTTTTAATCCCTAATACTTGGCACATGTCAAAGTGAGTCATTTGGTAAATATTTGTTGACTGAATTCAAAAGTCAATGGTGTAATCGAAATTTTTTTTTCTTCCTTCCTCTCCTAATATGACTCTGAAAATGTGTCACCAATATAATAAACACATTAATTTAACACTGGAAAATATGAGTCATAAAGTGGAAGAAACCTTTCTCCTCTGTGTTTTGCTAATGTTTCTGTAGTAAAACTTGCAATCAACTTGTTTTTGCAAGCTCCTCTCCCCTACTAGACATGTGTT
This sequence comes from Perodicticus potto, assembly GCA_963574655.1. Taxonomy (NCBI): domain Eukaryota; kingdom Metazoa; phylum Chordata; class Mammalia; order Primates; family Lorisidae; genus Perodicticus; species Perodicticus potto. Next base: position 4,179 of record CAUYRH010020629.1, on the reverse strand, counting down.
TTTTAAGGGAAGTAATGTGTCTTTCTCCTATCTGTATCACAAGCATTTATTATCATGCCCAGCACATAGTAAGTTTAGTGTATGTTTATTAAATGAGTAAATATGCTGCTGAAATGATTGTGCTTATATTGACTTCCTGCTTCCTCTTCATTCCTTAATGTCTTAGTTCCAGCTGCTATAACAAAGTATTATATAATGAGTAGCTTATAGGCAATAGAAATTCATGTCTCATAGTTCTGGAGGTTGGAAATTCACAATCAAGATGCCAGCATAGATGAGTTCTGTTGAGGACCCTCTCTGGATTTCAGACTACCAACTTTTGATTTTATCTTCACATAGTTGAGAGAGAGCAAAGGATATTTCTGAGGTCACTTTTATGTGGCCACTGATCCCATTCATGAGGGCCCCACCCTCATGATCTAATCATCTCCCAAAGGCCCAATCTCCTCATACCATTCCACTGAAGATTAGGACTACAGCATATGAATTTTAAGGGGACACAAATATTTAGTCCATAACATCTAGGTATTTTAAAAATTTAAATTACTTTTCTGTCATAGGTACACAGGCATCTTGTGAGAAAATTAAAAGTAAATCCCTTTTATAAAAAGTCAGATATTCCTGATATAAAAAATCTCTTAAAAAATGTTTTCTGAATAACAAAATTCTAATTCTTGAAGGAAATTCACAGGTCTTTCAAATATAAATAATATATTAAGAAATTTGCCTAGCAATAATACAAAACTGCAATGACATCTCTTTTGTAGAGAATATGTATGACACATTAGAAAATGAAGATTTAGAAAAAAAATATGACCAATCATTACACAAGAGAAATTAAAACTTAAGGAATCAGTATATACAAAAGCATTTACACAGTATTGATAGGAGTTGTAGGAATATAGGAGTGCTCATGCTTTGTTGATAGGCATGCAGAACAATGATGACATGCTGAAGAGCCTTTTGGTATGACCAGCCATGTAGGCATATGTCATATAACCCAAGATTTTAAATGAGTAATCAAAACAAATTCTCACACAGTCTACATAGGATAATAGAATTTGGTGGGCAACTGGAAGTAACTTGGATATCCAACAGAGAATGAATAGGAAAAATATAATTCATGTACCTCTGAAAATGTATTATAGCAATAGAAGTTACAGATCAGATTTTCACATAACAAAATGATGGATTTTAGAAACATAATGCTGAATGATTTCTATGCTATGCAAAACCATTTATTTAAACTTATAATACATGCACACAAAGCAAATTTGCAATAATATAATATATTAATAATATGATACATTATAATAATATTCTATGATTTGACATGAATTATATATAATACATATAATATATTATAAATTATAGCATATGTCATATAATATCTATTATATATAATATAATATAATGATAACCCAACACAAAACTACCTTAAATACATAATGATGGTAACTTATGATGGGAAGAGAATAGAAACATATAGTATGGTGATAAAAAAGAGTAATCATTTTTTTAAAAAAAGAAGAGGTTCACATGGTCCATAAATCATAATGCTCCATGAACTGAGCAATATGGTCTTCTCAAACCCTACACCAGAAATAAAACAAAAAGGAAAAAAAAAAAGAAATAAAAATGTAACAATATTAAAAGTTAAAAACTTGCTAGTAATCAAATTAATGTAATTTAAAACCTAAGAATATTTTCTCACTAAACTAATTAAAGTTTTATTATACTTGAAGTGATACCTTCACTTTTATCATTTATCCAGGATAAATATATACTGACCAGCATGGCTATCTGACTTTAACTATAAAAGCTAGTTTATACCCTCCCTCCTCCCAGTCTCCTCCTCCTCTCCCCTTGCCCTCTTCTTCTCTCCTTCTTTCTGGACTATAGTTGTGTTTTATCATTTGTACAAAAGTGTAGGTGATTATATATTGATTTCATAATAATATTGAGTACATTGGATGTTTTTTCCATTCTTGCAATGTAAACATTCCAAATTGTATATAAAATCAGCATATTGCACCTCATGAATGCATTAATGTACACACTTATGATTTAATGAAAGAAAGAAAGAATGAAAGAGAGAGAGAGAAAGAGAGAAAGAGGAAGGTGAAGGGGAGGAAAAAGGAAAGGAAAGGAAGAAAAGCTAGTTTATTGTTAAAATGGGAAAAGACTCCATACACACTTATGGGGGAAAATAGACCAAGAAAAAACAAACTAAAAACACATATGTGTAGCTCTAGATAAAGAAAACCACAAAACGCATCTGGGACACACACACTTGAGCAAATAGCCAGGCATACAGTGATCTCAAATGGGAAGAATCAACATCATAAAGGTGGCGATTCTATCCAAATCAACCCATACACTTTGTGTAATTTCACTAAAATAGCAACAGCTTTATTTGTTAAACAAAATAGCAGATTTTGAAATCAATGTAATGGAATAAATAAGAATATTTAGGACAAATCTTAAAACGAATAATATTGAGAGGAGACAATTCTTAATTGATGTTAAAATATTGCATAAAGCAAAATAATTCACAAAGTATATTATAGACACATGAATAAACAAAGCAATGGAATGAAAATTAACTTAAGAAATAATCCCAGGTACAGCATCTCAACTCAGAGACGAGAAGAAGGATGATTCAATAAGTGATATTAAGACATCTGGATAGCCACCCCTCAAAAAACTCTAGTTGGATCAATAATATTGTTTAAGCAATGAAGGCATAAAGGTGCAAAAATAAATCATGGTAACATTTTTGATATACAACATCAGCATGGCAAATGTCTTGCAAAACATGACCAAAAACCCCAGAAGTAAAGAAACAAAAAGTGCAACACTCTACTAATATACATTGGTATCACAAAATCCACGATAACAAATGTCAAAAGACTCAAGGGAAAAGTGAGACAAATGTTTGCAATTTATAACCTGGAAAATAAGGACTAAATTTTCCAAAAGATAGAGAGTGTCTATGAATTGTTAAGAAAGTGACCAATAATCTAATAGAAAAATTAAAGGGGTATTTATAGAAAAAAATAATATTAGACCTTAAACATATGCAATTTTATTTTACTTCACTAGTAAGAAGAATGCAAATAAAAATTACAGTGCATTACTATTTTCACCCATAATATTTAAAAATATTTTAAAAATTTATTGACAAATAAGTCGTTAAGGGTATAGGGCAACATCCATTTTACTACATTGCTCCTAAGAATGTAAATTGGTAACACCTCTAGGGAGGAAAATATTGCACTACTACCAAGTTACAATTGCATATATTTTTGACACATTGAATTCCACATCTACATTATTCCACATATATTTGCAGGAGTGTATTCACTGTTGCCATGTTTGTAAAAGTAAAAGATTGGAAACAACATAGTTTCAAATGCTCCACTGAATTTCATTCTCTTTTTTTAGTGCCTTGGGCATTGTAACAATGCTTATTTTTAACTTGGTCTCTGAATTTCAGGGACCCCTGTGGATCTGTATCTATTTTTCAGTTTCTATTAATTTTTACTTTAGTTGTCATGTCTCCTCATTGGCTTGTTTTGGTTTTGATTGGTTGTTGTGGTTGAAACTTTGCATTTGTAAAATTATTTCTAAAAATAACCGAAAGACTAGTTCATTACTATCTTCTCCAGAGAAATTTGCCTTCGCTTCTGCCAGTAGCTGCTAGCAACATTGGATTATTTTGCTCAAATCTCAGGAATTAAGAAGATGGAAAGTTGAACTGCAATCACTTTTGAGAGATGGTGACCTGGGATTCATTCTCATTCCTAGGGTTCATCCCTTTGGTGTATTAGCCCAAAGTCAAGGTCAGGGTGGGGGTCACCAGGGTACCCTATTCTTAGAGCCTCTGACTCCTTTTAGTCACAAAGGCAGCTGCAAAAGCCTTTTTAGCACCTGTTGTAGGGGGAAATTAGCCTCAAATACTGGGCTGATAGTCCCAGACTTTCATTTCCCTTAGCTACTGACCAAGAGCTCCTCATTCCCTTGTTATTTATTTTTTATTAGTTAGGAAACATGATTTATTCCTTTATTTTTCATTTTTGTTTTAAATATCACGTGAATCATTCATATTCCTCAAGTAATGAGAACAAATACCAGTTTCATCAGAACCTTCTTTTGCCTTATTTTCATTTTTTTTCT